>JAABNY020000008.1:2585431-2598422 GCA_015164015.2 Brevimyrus niger | reverse complement strand
TTACAATCAGGGTAAAACAGGAGGTAACGATGGGGGCGTGGCACACAATCAGGATCGTTGGAAGCGGGACGTCACAGATACTTTTCAGGTTTTCAAGTATTTTCAGGTTAATCAGTTGTTTGCAGAGTGTGCGTGACTTGTTTCTTAAGTTATAGGAAGTATTTTTATTTTTTAAAGTGGGGAAGCTTCTATCGTATCACATTGTATTAAGCTAATTTATTAATAAAATTTTTATTTTCAAGTATTCTTTTAATAGTTTAATAGGTTAAATTACTCCCTCTCCGACCCCCTGCCTAAGTCTGTATTTACTTTGCAGTCACTTCTTTGCGTGGAAATCAGAACAGGATTTACAACCAATCCTTACTGGAATCGTATCTTTTGATGGGAAAATAGTTGATTTAACACTCTCATAAAAATATTTTTTCTACGGGGGTGAACTATTTATAATGGTCTTTTAGTAAGGGATTTCTGGTGTGTAACTGTTTTTAAATAGATTCTCATGCGTGTGTATGGATATCTCTGGATATTCTGCTAGAAAATTTGTACTTTTGTAATTGGTTGGGGTCTGTTTGGAGACAGGCCAGCCAGAGCTGGGACAGAGTATGATTGGCTGAAAGTATTGTAATACTTTTAATGTATAATCCTCCATATTGAGATATAGCTAGTGAGCCTTAGTAGTTTAATTGAATTTCATTGATTTTATTTCTTGAACTTCATTAAAATTTTTACATTTAATGTTGTTGCATAAATAAGTTGATTGTTAGTGAGTCGTTACTCTGTGAAACAGGAGTCCCTGGAATGTGATGTCAGCAAAAACATTCCAATGGAGTAATGAAGGAACCAAGACCTGTGATGCCTTCCTCGGTAAACTAAGCCATGGTGATTTTGAGGTAGAACAGAACAAGGCTGTTAAGGAACTGTGAAATAGGTGGGAAAGCCAAAGTGACAGGATTATGAAGTACTTTCAGTAAGAGGCACATGGCGTGGCACTGTCGAAGATGGCCGAGGTCCACATGAGAACAGGCACGCGCAGTTAACTTGGAAACCTGCCATTTGCCGCTGAGACATGGCGTGTGAATCACTAATTGACCACTGAGTCAAATTTACATTGAGAAGTGAAAGCAGTCAGGTGGAGTTTAAGGTCTGCAGTCATTAATTCACCGCCCACCTCCCGCCCCCCCATGTGAATGTGTAAATGGAAAGGAAAAAAAAAAGTGAGCCTTACTTTCAATTCCTCTGCTCCGTCAGCAAAACTCGCAGAGATTTACAAGTTCATTAGAAACTTAAGGCTTGTCGAAGGCTTCAGACCTTCACTTTGAAATGTCTGCAGCACGGGTGGGTTGCCAAGGCTCAATTTGCAAGTGCTTTGCTAGGACAGATGGGCATGAGTCAAGGCCTTCTGTGCTGACGAGCCCTCGGCTGATGGCGGCACGATGCAGGCATGGGCAGGTGTGGAGGTGGGGCCGTTCGGCTGAGGCGTCGGGGACTCTTCGGCCTGGTCAGGTGAGGTGAGTAGGTGGACACCTGGCCAAAGCTGTCTTGGATGTTTAGTGGCTGAAGAAGGCACCTGATGAGGTGGTGCATTGACAGCTGATTGACTCTTAAGCCCTTTCCTGATTTTACACTATCTTTCCTGGGGCCAACTGTTGCGTGGGAAGCTGCCAAAAGCTCATCAGAACTTTCCTGGTTCTTCTTGGTCAACTCATGTGTGCGTGTGTGTGTGGCTAATATATCGCAAGCGCTTCCTGGGATTGTATATCATCGTAGACACAGTATTGTATCTGTGTTTTTGTTTAATAATCTGAATTCACAGTTTTCTATTCTATGCTAAACTGAAGCATGCAAGTCTATGTTAGAATGAATTTATGTATAAATTTAACTTAATTGCTAAATGTGGCTATTGGAATATTGTAGAAGCATAAAATTATGGTGAAGTTTTCTTTTATGCAGCTGAAAGTCAGTGCTTGTTTCCTCAGATCTAAAACAGAGTTTGTTTCCTTCTTGTGTTTTTTTCTCTGGGTAGTTTCATCTTTGGACACAAACTGAGATTGCTAGTTCTCATCTTGGGTTTTTTTTTTCTGCCACGCTTTTGTTTTTCATTCCAGATTTAATGTGTTCATTTATTTCCCTGTCACACAGGTCTGTGTGACAGCCATCATAATTTTACATAACGTAGAATTACTCCACTCATCTGCAAAATGTCAGCTTTGCTCATAATTTATCTAAAAACTGACAATCCATACGCACAGTTGAAGAACAAATCCTCTACACTCAAACATAAAAACATACTATTGGATTTGATACTTCTTTCCCTTGGCCCCGTCCCTTCAAGTAAGAGCATCCCTAGGGCAGACGTTAATTTAACACTCGTTGAAATTTCACTATCAATTAGACAATTTGCCGCTTACTACGGGAAGTGGAATTACATTTTGATGGGAGTGATTGTTAGCTTACTAGCACTTTACTATGCTCCTTCCATTAGGCTGAGTGCATAAGTGGACCACTCTGGAAATGACATAAGGTAGCATACCTAGGGAAGCTGTTGCTCTTGTGATGTTATTGATGACTGTTGCAAACCCCAAGCTCAATGCGCAGGACCTATTGGTTCTTAAAGCTGAAAAATCTTCTGTCAATAAATTAAGATAATAATCAAATCACAGTAGAGTGGATGAAGAAACATCATCTTCTTTGTTTTGTCTGATTTACAAAGGTTTTTAAAATGTTATTTAGCAGTTTTAATCTCTATATGATATAAAATCCTATTAAATATAATGAAGCAATAATCAAAGCAGTACTTTTGGATGTTAACAGGGAACAGACAGTAGTTCTCAGTGAGGTGCACTTTCATTTACTTTAACACAATGACAGCATATTCAGAATGGGAATAATCTTTATTATTATTTATTATTCTTTTTTGAAATGATGCGGTTTTAACTTGCTTTTAATGTGCTATTTGTGTATGTGGTTAAGGTGTTCAGTTAAAGATTTTTTTATTTATTAAATTTTTTAAGAGGGGGGGGGGTGTATGAAATTATGTGAGGTCCTCCTAACCATCCAGTACAGGGTGACAGAGAGCCTGTAACCCTTCCCCATGAAGCACAGAGCAGGGAGGCACTGGCACACCAAGGGTATTTATGAGACACTGGTTTAGGCTCACAGGCTGTAGAAGTGCTGCTTACTGAGCATTGGGCACGACTGCCGTCATAACCGCTACTTTTTATTCAATGTTTATTTCGCAGTCATCATTTCAGTGTAACTACTGTGTTGAATCATTCAGCTTTTTTGTAAAACCCAAGGTTACCTTCTGACGTTGAGGCATTTAAGAATTTCACTCTGCGAGAAAGTCTGCTTGGGTGCAACTTTTTTTCTTGTGTGTTGTATGCTCTCAAAAATATTAAAATAACAAAAGACAAGCATGGTCTGAGTTTGCCTATAAAAGAAAAACACTACTTTTGTGACAGTGGTTTATTTTATAGCTTGCTTGAATCCTGTGAGTATGGGGGCAAGGCGGGGAACGACCCAGGATGGGGTGCCTACCCATCACAGGGCACTGTCGCACACACCTGTGAACGATTTGGGAAGCTCAGCTTATCTAGAGGTGTCTTTGGACTGTGGGGTGGAAATGAGAGAAGGTAGAGGAAACAGTGACAATGTGGAGAACAAGCAAACTGCACATGGAGCCAGAGTGGAGACATGAACCCATGTCCCAGACCTGTGAGGCTCCAAGGCGAACTACCACCATGCCAAACCAGTGTATATGATATACAGAAAAAAGCTAATCATGGAATAAGAAATACCCCACAGTTTCACGTCTCAGAGGCTGTATGTGTTTGAATATGACATATATTTCAGTCATTAATACTTGCACTGGAATAAATCATAGTTTGTATTGGTACCTTAATAAAGCAATTTACTGTAAAATAAGCAATTTCGTTTTTTATAGTGAAATGCATATTGATACTGTCTGACGCTTTTGACATCTAGTTCAGATTTGACACTAAGTACCGTGTCACTTACTTCCAGCTTTGCCCCTCTTTCCCCTTCTGTCCCTCTTGTGTCTTTAAATTACTTTAACTACGTTAACCTCATTAACATGGGTGGGGTTTAGGAACAGGGGGGTCACTTATGATCATTGATCAGCACACCAGATTCAGCATTGCACATATTTGGATATTATTCACCTTCATTCAAATCTCTTGTACCAGCTAGACTATTTTGTAAGTGTTTCAGGCATTGAAACCAATCATAGCTTTTGGCTAAATAGATCATGGTCAGTTTGAGGTCAGGGTGGTATATATTAATTGTGACCAGGCGTGTAGCAAAATAGTAAAATAAAGAGTTATCACCCCCTTAAAATTTGCCCCCAGCCTTCGATTGGTGAAATTTTCCAAACAGGAAGATTTAAGTGCCTGAATGTGACAACAACAATGACTGGCTACAACCCCCCCCCCCCCTGCCCCCCATATGGAACTAGCCTTAGAAAATTGTGAGACTGTAAAATTTAAATTTCATTTACTCTTCCCACAATGGAAATAGTATTCATTGCTATACATGTGTTAAATGCTTGTTGTATGAATGGGTAGATATGTTTTAATAATGTAGTATTGAAGATTATAGTTAATAGTGAACCGTTTGCTTTTAATAATGTAATTATCCAGATATATCTGTTTGAGAAGCCGTAGAGGTCACATAATGTTAGTAACTAATTTCCATGTCAAATGTTGACTGGACACAACACTTGATTTTGAATGAATTGAGATTGCAGCATTGCAGCTCTGAGTTGCAAAAATGGCAAAATATGATGATGCAGGAAAGTAACCAGAATCTTTGAGATCTAGAATGATCAGTTATCATCTGGAAATTTCCAGTGCTGCCCAAATCCGAGCCATTCCTGAGTCGTAGCCGCACTAACATGGCCCTGCCGAAAGCATGACTAAACTGAGCAGGTTGCATCACCATCATCTGATTGGTCAAAAGGCATGGAGATGCTGGTGATTTGCGCTGATATGTGTGGATTATCTGAAAGAAAAAAGGGGCTTATTCTATATATTATTCATTATTAATAGTATTGCACATTGTGAGGTATTGATGCATTCCCAATACCTCGGAACTTTCAACGTCCCTCTTACATGAGTACTATAGATCATGTGAATGGAATAAGTTTGTAAAACAAATTTTGGCAAGTGAATGCTAACATAACATGGCAATTCTGACAAACATGCCAGCCAAAATTAGCACATAGTAAATCATGATGTAACAGTAAACAATGTGAACAGTAAATAAGCATCTCTTCTGCTCAATGCCTTTACCAAGCAGACCCTTCCGCAGTAGTAAAACGAAGTGAGCTGGAGCTGTACTGTGGCTATTCTCTTTTCACAGTACTGGTCGGGTATGGCTTGTGTTCATAGGCCAGGTTCAGAGGCCCAGAGCACAATTTTAAATTGTGCCACAGTAGTACATTTATTGTACTTGAATGGCCCACCCGTGAACATTTATGCCCTTTACCAAATACTTGCAGTTATGCTGGCTGAACTGAGACTGAGATTGGTTCAGCTAAGCCTGGTAAAAAGGGAACCTTGGAGTCTATTTAGGTTTACTGAAGAGTTTGGGTTTAACTATGTCAAAAGAGCTGACAAGCTTAGTCTTTAATTTTGTAATTAAGGAATTTAAGACCACTGGATGGCTATGTTGTACAATGGTCAAACAGATTCTAAGGAAATTGTCATTCCATTTTAACTTGGAGATCATTGAATGAATCTTTGTAGCATTCTAGGGCGGGAGGCAGGCATTGCTCGTAAAAAAACAGAAAATTGATTTGTGGCAGGATGTTCATCCGAAATTCTGCCCTGAAGTGACACTTCTGATTGCTCCATTTTTCAATACCTAATTGTGTCCCATTTAGCAGTGTCGTGGTTTTCTTTAACAGTTTTTGCAGTTGATTTATGTATGATGATTTGGGAAAAAAAATTAAAAGATCGTTTAATAGAATTAACAAGCAGTCTTGCTTTGTTGCACTAATAATCTAATGCAGACTCATATGCACACTGCCAAAACACATTTCCAGTTATCTGAGTCTGTAGGTTTCCCTGCTTAGATGCTCTAGTGACAACTTGGATAATGACCTGTAGTAGGGTACAAGATGCCCTCCTGCCGGCACATTAATGTTGGATTTGGGTCAAGGACTGCAAAGGAGCACACCACAGTTGGGGGGGGGGGGGGGGGGGGACACACGACACCCCAGCAGGAGTCAACAGGGTGAATGTTTGAGCAGCCATGGAGGAGCAGCACATCAGGACACCTTTACACCGGTGCAGCTGTTACTGTGGCTTTGCTCAGTAATGTTAGATCAGAGTCCCGGTGTCACCTTACCTGAAATGTCGAGTAGGAACATTGGGATGTGAGCTAAAGATGGACCTGAGTGGTGAACCGTTACCTAGCAGCAGCATGGTTACCGCTCTGTATGGTAAATTAATACAGCAATCACTGTATGAAACGATACACGTTACACAAAAGAAGCGGCTGGAAGAAGTAGAGCCAGATGGGATGGATGGATAACCTGAATGATGAGGCTCCACACTGATGATATCACATATTTTAATTACTAATACCCAGTGATTTGGTGTAGTTATATTCATTGAAAAATTGAAATGGAACAGAGGTGTTCATAGGTTTGTGCATGGTATCAATGTGTCTAGTTTGATTATTGGTGACTGTAGTAATTGTAGTATTAGTAATTGATACAAAGCTCAAAAGACATCTTTTAGCAACTCAAGGTATGTAGTCATGTTAAGGGTTTCATTTTAAAAACTATAATTTCTTGCAGCCTTGTGAAACATTGTTTGTATGTATGTATGTATTGTCATGTAAACTTAATTGGTTAGCTTTTCAGAACGGCCCTCGGCGTGGCGGAACGGATGAGCCGCAATCTACGGGTCAAATCTAATGCCGTATTGTTGTGACGTTATACTGCTCATGTAAGGAACACCTTAACAGGACCACCATTGATTTTTTTCCCCATGCTGTACTTCAAGCATGTTAATGAGGAAGTGAGAGAGATTCCTGACAGTGCAGCTCACATTAATCTTTGCACCACGGGAAATATTGAGCAAAAGTAGATGGTCAAACTGGAAGAAAGCCACATATTTACTTTATTCCAATACCCTTCTCCTCCATCCTCTCCCACATTGGTTAGGGTTAACCCCAACCCTAACCCTAACCCTTCTCCTCCATCCTCTCCCGCATTGGTTAGGGTTAACCCTAACCCCAACCCTAACCCTAACCCTTCTCCTCCATCCTCTCCCACATTGGTTAGGGTTAACCCTAACCCCAACCCTAACCCTTCTCCTCCATCCTCTCCCACATTGGTTAGGGTTAACCCCAACCCTAACCCTAACCCTTCTCCTCCATCCTCCCCCACATTGGTTAGGGTTAACCCCAACCCCAACCCTAACCCTTCTCCTCCATCCTCTCTCACATTGGTTACTCTATTGGAAGGATTTTTTTTGCGACTTTACAGAAAGAGAATTGATGTCCAGTTTTCAAAGTTATTTAAAATGTTTTGCTTCTGTCTCAACATCCCTCCCCCAGTCCAGCAGCCTCTGGTCATTGATTTACCACCACCCCCCCCACACTTCAATATCCAGCCTGACTGCGGTGTGGGCGGTGGGCTCCTCCATCTCTGTCAGCCCAGGGTCTTTCCCAGACTAAGGCGTGTAGCGAGGAGGGCTGAGGATGGCTCCCTAGACACGTTTAGCTTTTACTGCCATTAGGAACTCCCCCAGACCGACCCTCTGGTGGCAGGTTGGGGGCAGCCACGTAGGCGGAGCTCGATGGCAACAAGGATCGCTTAATAAATACTCACTCCGACAGATTTACACCTGGGAGTCTGCAACCAGAGGGGCTTGGATTACCTGACTCTCAAAGTGTCTCTGGTGGAGGAATTCAAAGCTATAAAACTTGCTTATTAGATGGTAATATGGTGTAGGACATAAAACTCAGGTGTTTGGAAATTTCTAAGATGAAGTTTATTTGGAATTTAAAGCCTGCATTATTATTTATATTTAATATTTAAGTACTTAGACCATTAACATCCTGTTAAATGTATTCCCTGCTTGCTTTGTGGGATGGTGACCCATTATTCGATCAGTGAAGTTATGGGAAATAACAGATAGATCACTTCTGTTTTGGCTGCACTTTTTTTATTATTATTTCATTGGTATTATTTGTTATTTGATATTATTAATTCATTTGAAAATCCATCGGTCTTCCAGCTGCTTATCCTGCTCAAGGTGACCTGGAGCTTATGGTTGGCAGCGCGGCACAAGGCTGGAAATCACCACGGATAGGATAGCACCCCATCGCAGAGCACGTGCATGCAAACCATTACAGGCAATTTAGGGACACCAGTTAGGCTGACAGCCTTTGGACTATGGGAGGAAATCTGAGTACCCAGTGGAAACTTAAGCAAGGAGGGGAGAGTGGAGTTGGGAAGCAAACACCTGTCCTGAAGGTTCGAGGTCACTGAGTTGCTATGGTGCCCTACAGAATAAACCACCAAAAAGCATAGATAATGCAGCCCAAAGAATTATATACATGTACAAATATGTGTTGAATATATGAATGTTTATCCCATGAAAATGCAGCTCAATTCCAATTTTCATGCAACTGTAATGTTTACAATAACTGTTAAATAATGGTATTTAGACTTGTGAGGATCAAAAGACTTGTGCTATTTAGATTAAAAATACTAACACAGTACAGTAGTAAAACCTATTATTTAAAAAAAGGCTTTTCGTAAATCCTGTTTAATGAGATAGAATCAGGAGCAGCTATTTCATATTTCGTTCGTTTTCTAAGTGCTCTGCAGGCAGCTGAATGAGGAGGATTCCCCTTCCTGTAAGAAAGACACAGGTGTCCCCGTCAGTGTCCCTCTTCCTCTAGTCTGTCCCCAAGTCCCGAACACACTGAAAGGAAGCTGCTAAATAATTGATTTGTGTAATTAAACACTCCAGCTTGGGGACGCCGAGCTCATGGATGATGAGATGTTAAGCCGTGTTATTATTTGGTTGCAGTTTTAGTTTGAGGTTATCAGTAATCAGGATGACTCTTCTAACTTATTGTTACTGCAATAAGCGGGCAGGCACCAGCCTTCCGTGATGCGAGCTTCTATGCTGCCCCACTGGGGTGACTGGAAGCATCTCCCGCATGGAGCATATATATTACATACATCATGCATATAAGCATTTAATTTTTGCTTATTTTAATACAGTGAGTTAGTTAAAATGTGTTTTATTCATGCCATTCTGGCGACAGTGGACATGTTGACAGCATTAGCTGTTTTGTTCCCATTGAACCATTCATCTTGCTTTAATCAGTGACAGTAAAATCCATCTGTCCATCTATCCATTTGATGCTAATGTTGTAACTCTTTTTTAGACTGGTTTTTGGAGTTAATATTAGTACAATAGTGTGTACAGGACTTTATTTTTAGGAGTCTAAGGAGCATTATCATCAAATACGTTTTTCTAATGTTGCTTCTTTATTTTTATACATCTTATAGTGAGATATTAGTAAACAGTGTAATGAAGATATTTATTTTTCTTCCAAGTTGAAATCAATGGATATGTATGCTATTTTCATTTATTTAAATATTTGGATTTTGAGAAGCCCTGCATTCTTCTTCTTCTTCTTATTATTATTATTGATATAATTTCATTTTAAATATTCTAATGCATTACAGTTATTTCAATAGCTACTTTTAAACACAATATTTCATTGACGGAATAAAAAAAACAAACAAAGTGAAGCCCTGGCAAGACGTTCAGATGAATTTATTATGGGGGGTTTTATTACAATATTTCCATTTGTGGCCCATGGGTGAGCGTGGGCATGGTAATCAGATGAACACCCTGTGGACTGCTGGAATAAGAGGGTGACTCATATCTGCAATACGCCCTTGATTGGGATTGTAAGAAAGCAAAACCTCTGCTCTGTTATTATTGGAATTATTATGCATCATTGTTTGCTTCAATTGATTCTTATAATGAAGCCTGACTCAAGATTCAGCTTCTCAAAGCCATAGGGCTCAGATTATCCATGCTTCTGCTGGTTTTATTTTTTATTTTTTGGGTGGGGGGGGGGTGCCAGTGTCCTGTGTGCTTTTTTTCTGTGGAGGTCCACTAGTGCAGCTGGTTGATTGTTGATAGTCCTGTGGGGATTCCCCAGCTTGTCAAGTTTAAGCGGCGAGGAATCGTCCATGGAAACCAGTGCAGATGCTCTGGTTTTCTCTCGTGTGATTTACCTAAATTGGCACAGCTTGTGAGCTGATGTTTTATTATACATTAAATTTAGCACTGGTAAACACAATCATGCGATGAGTCATTTGCCGATGGGACGCCAGCACAGTAGCTCATGAATTTTGCTTAAGGAGCCATAGAGTCCTCACAAGCTGCAGGTGTAAACATATTTCGCAGAGTGCGACTGTAAAGCACTCGGGCTGATAAAAACACTTCTGTAAGCTGCATACCGTGTTGGTTTTTCAAAACCAAAAGAAAATATTACTGCCCCAACAGTCATCATGGTTTGACAGCTGATTCCGAATACATTGCCCAATAACATATGTATATAATGCAAAAGTCAACCAAACAAAAGTTTATTAAACTCATTATGCAACACTGTTCAATAGAATTATTGTTATTATTATTATTTATTTCATTTCTGTGGTTCAGCCATTACTATCCTGGATTTGCTTCGGTCTCCTGTGACGTATTAACGGGTATCACTCAAGGCTCGTGTATGAATACGGGTTAGTATGCACACTGGAGCCAGATGGACTGTTTGCACTGCATGGCTCTGCAGTGATTTCAAGTAGTCGTGTTTCACGCCCAGCTTTGTGCTGGTGCTCACTGCTTGTATTACGCTCTTGTGGCTCAAGTTTCAGTTTTGAGATTGAGGCTAGAATTTTACACAAGGCCGGTGGATTTCCGTAAGCGCTGGGCCCTGCCTCGTTACACAGACCCCCAAGGTCAGATTAGATGGAATACTGCCTCTTGTTTCTCTTTAGATTTGCTGTACCTTTTGCAGATGCTGTCAGCTGATGTTTCTTCTTCCAAGCAAAATAGAGAAAAAAGAAGAAAGAAAAGTTTGTTGGATGAGTCAGCCACCCTGACTCACAGTCTTTGAGGCCAGCCGTGCCCTTGAATAACTAATTGGAAACAGCCTCCGATTTAATTAAAGTGCAGTTATTAGCTTCACACGCCTGATTGACAACTCCCCGAAGTGCCTCTTGTGTTATTCCTTTATTTCATCAATGGCTTGCCCCTTGGACCCCTCGATGCTATCTGTCAGGTTATTTCTGCTGTAGTTTGGACCAAATCATAGCTGCCGCTGGTCCCATACTTGTGTGAAGGCTGCTCAATTCAACACCGGTGAACTGTCAGCAAGAGTAACCAAGGGCGCTCTGCAGTGTTTGAACTTTCTACTCAAGCAGATGTACATTATAAGTTTAATATACGTTTTATTTCTATAAACAGGGATGCACATAGCTGGTACGCAGGTAAACATTTGTCATACAAAGAGACATGTGTGGGAAGTGCCTGTTGTAACACAGCAAATGCATCCTTATTTTATTTGCGCTGGTATGTCAGCTATACATTGTAGTCTTCATATGGCTAATTTGTACTTCATTCATGGTATAAAGGTTAACATGCACGGTCATGTGCCTGTAATAGCAGTTCAAGAGATAAGCATGAGATAAGTGTGCTTTTGTTCTGTTACGACAAGAAATTGCTGTGCGTATCGCTTTATACGGTCACAGAGAACCAAACCAATAAGTTCAGTTCTCTGTGACTGTGACTCTTTTTACTCAACTGGTTGGTTGCAACAAAACCTTGGTCTGGATTTGTACTCTCTGGACCTGAACGTTTCACCTCAGTCTGTAATGATTTACTTTTGTGACTAACTTCCCCAACACTGGTAACCCACTTTAATTATTAAGTGTAATTTTTATATGCTTTAGCTTTAATTTAAAATCATTAGAATTATTTTTGTGATTACAAAACATAATAGTAGTTTTAGCTCAGGAAAGACCTTGTCATATGATGATTTTTAAGGCTTAAGGTTCATGCACTAAGATGACTAATCATTTATTACACATTTTAATACACATTTAAAGACATTTTCATTTGACAAGGAATATATTTTAAGCATTTTTACAATATTTACTGTCATTCTGAAGCCTGTGTGAAATTCTGCTGAATTATGAATTCCTACATTGATGATTTTGAAAATAACTCTACCTTATTAACCAAGCAAACTTCGTCATTCTTCCTAATATACATCAATAACAATATTACATAATACATATTAGAATAGTATAATTACTATTCTGTTATTATTGTACATTAAAGCTGTTAAAGCATGTTAGAAAGTTAATGTATACTTACCTGCTGCTTATGAATGAATTATGAATGCATGCACTGATTATGCACTGATAATTATGCACTGCGAGGTGCACTGATCTGTGAATGCATTATGAATGCATTATGAAGGTGCAGTTCATGTAAAGTGTTTACCAATACACTATGGTGGGTAGGACTTGGGTAAAAGTAATATTAAATTGGGGTTTTAATATTGTATAGTAGACCTTGGCTCTGTGGTTGTTCATTAGTGAAGTTTGTTCATTTGCGTTCCAGAGTACGGCTTTCTCAGGGTGTTCCAGGGTGTGGCTTTCTCAGGGTGTTCCAGGATTTGGCTTTCTCAGGGTGTTCCAGGATTTGGCTTTTTCAGGGTGTTCCAGGATTTGGCTTTTTCTCAGGGTGTTCCAGGGTTTGGCTTTTTCAGGGTGTTCCAGGGTTTGGCTTTTTCAGGGTGTTCCAGGGTGTGGCTTTTTCAGGGTGTTCCAGGGTGTGGCTTTTTCAGGGTGTTCCAGGATTTGGCTTTTTCTCAGGGTGTTCCAGGATTTGGCTTTTTCTCAGGGTGTTCCAGGATTTGG
>JAABNY020000008.1:2572006-2585331 GCA_015164015.2 Brevimyrus niger | reverse complement strand
TGGCTTTTTCAGGGTGTTCCAGGGTTTGGCTTTTTCAGGGTGTTCCAGGGTGTGGCTTTTTCAGGGTGTTCCAGGGTTTGGCTTTTTCAGGGTGTTCCAGGATTTGGCTTTTTTTCAGGGTGTTCCAGGGTTTGGTTTTTTCAGGGTGTTCCAGGGTTTGGCTTTTTCAGGGTGTTCCAGGGTTTGGCTTTTTCAGGGTGTTCCAGGGTTTGACTTTTTCTCAGGGTGTTCCAGGGTTTGGCTTTTTCAGGGTCTGGGTGGAAGAGCAGAGGGGGCGGATGTATCACCTGTAATGGCAGCAGCAGTGAATTACACCAAGGTCTCATGAATCATCAGCTTTGAGTCAATAGCCTTGTAAACAAAATGCGGACATGTCTCTCCACGGGAAGGAAATGTTTACGGCCAGTCGCAGTGATGTCAGGACAGAGCTCAGTGTACGTTTGGAGCCGGATTCGCAATTGTACATTGAATCATCTGCTCCTAAATATTGACCAAGTGGTTATGACGTCTTCCTTGCTGATTGACCTGTTCAACACTCCAGGAATTAATTTAATCTCTTTCAAAATCAAAACATCACCTGTGAACTAACAGTGGCCCTACTTGTGGAGCCCAGTGGTAAGATTTGCTTATCATTGCAAAGACAAACACCAAAGTTTCAATCTCTAGATGGTGTTTCTTACCACCTGTGTTTGGGCTGCCTAGTCAAAGAACATAGTTAAAAAAAGGTTAATAGCAGTGGTAATCTAACCCTTAGAACTCATTGCTCATTGAAGTGTCTTTTCAAAGATGATCTAGCTGTGATGCCAACAGCCAAGTGAAATTAAATTACTGAAGTATTCAGCAGGCAAATTGTTGCTTATCTTCTGGGTTTAGGTTGCTTGTCTATCTTGAAAAATCTGGTAATTTCGTTCAGATAATGTCATTGCATATGCGTGACTAAAGCACAGGTAGCTAATGACTTGTGTTAGAGAGGTCAGGGTGGGGGGAGTGGTCCATGGGGGGCGATTGAGAAGGGTTTCTCATTGAGAGGGTCTGCCATCTGTCTCCAGTCATTGATGTAAAAATGAGTCTGTATAAAAGAGAACATTTAATACACAAATATCAGGATTTCAAATTCCATCAACATCATTTAATTCAATTGTAATTTAAGTTGAAGTCTATGTGATTCCCATTCAGTCGCACTGTCAGCTTTGATAGTCTCATAAAGCTGAAGTGAGATTCTCTCAAAGGAACCAAGAGAGTCACTCTGTCAGTGCAGTTTTTCAGAATGGACATGTTTATTTTCAGGTATGGAAAGCTTGTAGGTAGCCATGACACCAGAAGGTTCAGAGTAGCTTTCCATTTAAGAAGAATAATATTTCGTCTTTGTAGAGAGCGCACTTTCCACTAACTTTCCACATGTGTATATTAAGCCAGATTTGTTACATATATATGCTATTGAAAAGATTTAAGTTGGTTATGAAAAAAAACAACAACAAATTTATTTTTGTTTAGCGTGTTATCACAACATTAGATCGTCTCAAAGCACTTTACAGCATCCCCACCCAAAGCCCCCAGTGAGTAAGCCATAGGCGACAGTGGCAAGGAAAAACTCCCCAGCAGGAAGAAACCTTGGGAGAGACCAGACTCAAAGGGGGAGCCCTTCCTCCAGGGGCCGGCAGGGAGAGTCAAATACAATAAAATTTGAGACACAAACGGGGAGCAGGGGGGAGATGACAAGCCGGTGCCGACGCTCCCTCCAATCGTCAGGCAACCAGAAGTTAGGCAGCGGGTCATCCGTGGAAGATGACACAGGCAGGAACGGCGAGCTGGATGCACGGACGTCATTGGTAGTAGCGACGTCACATGTTGCAGGGTGTACTGGACATCTTGATAGACTGAGGTCTCCAGGTAGCACCCTGCAGGAGGAGTAGGGGAAACAAAATAACAGTACAGTGGTACCTCGCTTCTCGAACTTAATCTGTTCCGGACTCCAGATCGAATCCTAAAAAGTTTGAGTTCTGATTGAATTTTTCCCATAAGAAATTATGGAAAACCACTTGATTGTTTCCCAGCCCCCCAAAATTACACCTAAATATGTTTTTTTTTTTTTTTTTGGTATTTCAACACAAAATGAACAGAAGAGCATTTTTTTCTTAATGGTTTCCAAAAGGATAAAGATCTTATACCAACATTACCCCTGTCCTGCCTCGATCACCCGCTCCTTCCGTGTGCCACGCCCCCTCGTTAACCTTGTGTGGGATCCCCATGTGATCAGCTGATTCTGGTTGTTGTCATTAGTACTTTTAATGCTTCAAAAGGTTAATTCATCTGGAAACAGGTTGTTTGTATAATATATTATTGGAGAAAGTCAATTGGTTAACAGGTGTTTTCTTACGCAATACTTTTAGAAATACTATTAAACACTATTAAGTTTTGATGTTAGTTGCTTATTATTATTGTCATTGCTAATGCATGCTGCAGGTACCGTTTTCCCTTGCAATTGACAAAAAAATTCTAATTGCATTTTATGAGAACACTAGGCCAAACCTGACTGGTACACGCTTGTGCAGTTTGTGTTGACGGTGTGGCCTGGCATGAGCGGGACTGTACATCCCCAAATTCTGTAGTGCAGTTCTCAGTTTGCTTCTGCAGGAAGCCGCTTGCTGGTCTTCAGCACACTGGCCTGAAACAGTAACTCAGATTCCTTTGCTCTGTTTCAGCTTGATTAATGTAATAATTGAGGGGTGTGTTTGCTAAAGGATGATGCTGCTATTCGCGCGGTGCCACATCACACTTTCCATGAAAATACAGGTCAAATTTTCACTTGATAAAGTGTCATATCACAACTTCAATGATATAGTGACGTGATGCATTTACGTTCCCTAGCGGGCACAACGACACAAGCCCACATATGCGGTTCAGTCTCAAAACCCTCACACATAAAAACCAAGCATGCGCTTACATCTGCACAACCCTTGCTCACTCGTTCGACCCTGTGCTTACTGCTTCATAATACCATTACAAAACCTCATTTTATTTGCCAAATTTCATATTCAGATTTCTTAAGTGTAGATTTTTTAAGAATTATATATTTTTCTTTTTAAATGTATGTTACAGCTGCCGCTTGGTTTTAAAACTTTAAAACTTTATGTGCACAATGTTAAACTGCTGTTCTTGTTTATTAAACATTAATAAAAACACATATAAAAAATGCACTCGCTTGCCTTGAGCCTCTTTGCGACTGTCTGCATAGCACTCGCTCGCTAACCCTCCCTGCAGGTTCGTAAGGCTACTGTTATTAAAGTTTTGACTGCATTTTTATTTTATTTTTATAAGGAATGAGTGTTTACAATTTGTTTGTTTGGATTGCTGCTGTTTGTTAAATTTGCACTTTGCACAAAGAATTTGAGGTCATTTTTATTAGGTTGTGTAATAGCTCCTGAAGAATTGTAAAGGTAAGTTGCTTTACTTTTTGATAAACTATTACTAAGCAGTAATAATATACTTTTACTTACCATTTCCAGGGAAAATACTAACTAGGCTACTTTTGTGCTTACATTTGAGTTATGCTGTGTCACTGAATATAATACTATGTCACTACTGTTGCAGTATAATGCTGCTGCTGCTGGCATCTTGTGGCAATAGATTCACACTTCGAATTAAGTTGTCTTAGGTACTGTCATCAATGACGGTAGCTGATTGGAAAAGAAAGATGGAAACTGACCTTCATTTTATTTGCACTAACAAATGCTGCTGTTTATATGTTGCAATCACCCACAATACATTGTTTAGTATTTTTTTTTCTATATCATCACAAACATAATTTTTGCAATTTTCTTGAAATATCGTGATATGATTTTGAGCCTATATCTCCCATCCCTTATGAACCAAAAATGTAACAATAAACTGATGATGTCTGATAAAGTTTGACATGTGCGAGAGTGGTGATTCAGTGCTAAAAAATGAAAGACAAACATAATAAGGACAATAATATTAAAGTGGATTATTCAGAGAATTACTAGATATTGTATAGTTTATCTTCAAAAGCTAAGACTTTTTAAATATCTCATGGAAGTTCTTTCTTGGATTCCATTAGGAGAATATTGTAACGTGAGGAGGAAGCCTGACTTTAGGTCACTGGTTTTGGGAATTTGCTTTTCAGTTACTATGAAAATGCTTAGAAAAGCACCAGTCAGAAAAACTATTTCAGATAACATATACTGGCTTATTTTCCTCTTGTTTTTTCTGTTTTGCTATTGAATGTGTTGTTGCTATACACATTTCACATTTATTTTTGTGTTAATGAGCCAGTCTTTGTTTTTGTTTTACTAGGAGTGGAATGTACGATAAGGGCAAGAGTAGTGTCTTATAGTTCATGGTGTTTGTGTTTAACGAAATTGCACAACTGCAAAATAAAAATAAAAAAATCCAACAGGGAAGTTTTTTTTACTGATTAAACTCTGGTGTCCTTGTAGACTGAAGGAGAGAGGGGATAGCGGGGATTGTAGGAACCCTACCTGTGACTCACTGAGATTAAATTGCATTTTTTCATATTGTTGAGAACTACATCTTTTTTTTTGTCTAGAGCTTAGAAAGTCAGCTTTTTGTACATTTATATGTGCAAGCCGTCTTAATTATTCATGTCATTTTCTACAGCTTGTGTTTGTAAACTTCATGTTTTTTTAATTCCCACTTTATGAATCGGTCATTTCCCTGAATGCGTATTTTCTGTTCTAGTCACCCAGTGACTGGTCCCTAGCAGGTGGCTCACGATTGTTTCGAGACTGAAATGACCTCAGCACTTAGCTAACCGGGCCTGCCGGGGACAGACTGCTGGGCAGTGACATGACATTAACACTCACGGGGGGTGGAAGCTTTGGGGGGGGGGGATGGGTGTTACAGAACAACAATGAATAAACCCAGCTTGATTCATTGAGAAAGTGAGCTTTGGTGGGAGCAGATGGAGATGAATGGGAAGTGTTTCTGTGATGAGTCTGTACGTTTGTTTAGGAAAGGTCTCCCTTCACTGGGTATCCTGTTTAACTCTGAATTTTTCAGTAGGTTAGATCATAGCACTGCAGTCTGGCCTATATATTTATATCCGGTCAAAACTAAGTGAGTGGCTACAGTTAACTAATGGAATAAACGATGCCCAGTGACTAAATAGTATGAGGAATGTTATTTGTTTATTCATGATATTCAGCATTTTTGGCTCTCAGAAGGGAGCTTCCATTGAAAAGTTATGGATGGATGCCCTGCATAGAGAGGAAGTGGTATTTTCCGCAATATTAAACCAAAAGTGTTTACATTGTTTGCAACTTCTGAAAATGAGCAGTATTCTTTTTGCACTGCTCCCAGCATGCATTCATTACTGTCAGATGATCTTAACACCTATTAAATAAAACATATTAAGTTGTGTACATTAAGATACAGGAACATCCGTAATCTTTTTAGAACGTCAGTTTGTAGTGAATATTCAATACTGTGGAAAAGGAGAATATGTGGCCCTGGGGGTTAGTGTAATTTCTGAAAGCGCTATGAAAATGGCAAACTATGGACTCTGAGCCACATACACAGAAACGAAGCAGGGAAGTATTTAGTAAATACTGATTTAATGTTCTGTGTAGTTGAAATTACCCTATGCTAATAGTATTCTCCTGTAAATCCATAGTGGGATTAATGGCTTAGCAGTGGAAAAGGTAACGTCTTTGCCTGTTGCTGCTCCTTCGTGTTTGCTAGCTTATTAAACAACAGAATCCTCTTTGTCGCTTCACGTGGTAAAGTGATACGGGAGATAATGCTTACCTCACAAACAAAGCCTGCTGTCTAAAACTGTCTGGGTCAACATCTAGCCCCTTTATATATCGCTGCCTCTGATGAAGGGCCGTTACTGTGGATCAGTGCTCGCTTTGTGACGGTAAACTGGAACGAAAGTCGTATAGCAGAGAATTACACAAGGGCACGCGTGTTCATCGCCCCCCTGACACCCTGATGTATCGACATCCCACTTGTGGCTCTGTGAAAAAAAATACTCATTAACATTTAATAATTGATGAGGGCAGATAATGTTTAACTGCTATTTATAACAGGCAGCCTAGCTGGGCATGTACAGCTGGTATATGTAAAAGTTTCTGTCCCAATTGAGTGACTGATTGAATGAATTCTGGCTGTGCATTCAGGTAGCATTAAGACAGCTGAAAGTCTGTGTGATGTTCCTGGACCAGGAACATACTCATAATGTTACCATAATGCCGGTTTATTTATTAGGATCCTCTCAATGCCATATAAGAATATATAAAAATATATTTTTTTATATTGGTACTTCTAAAACTTCATGATCCACTGTTGATTAATTATGGTTTCATAATCTCATAATTTTTTTCTGCACTTCTTTTATTAAGAATGAGGTGTTTTCTGGTGTGTTGAACTATTTGTTCATTTATTCCCTTCTCTGAGAAAGCTGCTGGCCTTTTCTTGCTTTCAGCGCGTGTAGGATAGAGTTGGAGAGAATTGATAGTGATGGCCATGGAGAGGGGCAACTTTAGACTAGTGCTCTTTCCAGTCATTACTCACCCAATTTGTTATTTTAAAAATGCTGGGCCGTGCACAGCCTACATAAGCAGAGCGAGTTTCGTGGAATCGTCTCTCTTCTTTCCTTGGCTTGTCTATGCTACACGACTCGTCAAATTAGCCTTTACCCATTTTTTTCTTCTCTTAAAGTTTGATCTTTTTAATGGAGTCCGTCTTCTTTTTTTGGCATTGAAGCTCATGAAATTTTCCTTCAGTGAGAGAAGCTTCATCTTCAACTGACTGAGGTTCATTTTAAAGGGCCATGCAGGTTGTGCTCGCTTTCTGTTAACCATTGGATAAAGTTTAATATATGATTATTAGGGGTGTGAATTGTAAGCTTTTTTTAAGTCACAATTGGATTTCTCAAGGCATTAATTCATTATCTGGCAGTATTTGGAAAGTTATTGTGATATGATGCGATTCGATTAGGTAATCCGTAATCATTACTTTCAATACAGTGAAACACACGTTGATTTTAGCAGAATTTATTTACCTATCAAAAAGACTTACCAAAAAATGTTTCATTTTAACAAAATATGTTGAAAAGATACTTGGTGTTTTATTTAAAAAAGGTTCCAAAGCAAACATGTCTGTCTTGTATTTATACCTTAACAGCATGTAACAATTGTTGGATGTGTATAGCTTATTCGGAAAATTATGTGTATTCAGCTACATAAATGTATTGTAATGTATTGATCTCTACTCTCTACTAAGGCAAGTTTCTAGATTGCTTTGGGCAAGAGATTGTTTTCACAGAATGAATTTTTTTGGCAGTATTTAAGAATATTGTCATGGTGTAATGATATGAATCAGTATTTGTTCATAGAGTTTATTAAATTCCATTGTGGTCTTAACCATCGATGAATTGTTATACCCCTAATGCTTATATGACCACATTACTTCTTTCCCGGTTTTATTTGAATAATTTTCAATTCAAAAGGTTGTCAAAAGGATAGGTGAACATTTTAAAAAATAATAATATAAATCATCTCAGACCTGTTCCTTAATTTAAATAATTTCCTGTAGAAAGTTATAATTCTTAAGATGTCAAAGGATGAATCACACACATACACATATACACACATACTTTCTCTCTTTCACTTGCAGTACCAAAACACCTCATTACTGCTTGTCATTTGAAATCCATTTTTCCACCTGCAATTTCCTGTATTTCCTTTTGTAGATAGATTCAGTGTTAACTTTCCATTGACTTTATATTTCTTCACACTTTTCATGAATGTATTTTCTCTTGTTTATACATTGTTATGGACAACCATATTTTAAATTACAGCAAAGGGCTTTACCATAAATCTTTTTCTTACTAAGACAAAATGCAGGCGTTCGGTAATACAGGTGTCACGACTGTAACCAACAGGTGCTTGTTGGTAATACACCTACTGTGTTGCATCAGGTATCGTTTATGAATCACTCCTGTTCTCCACTACTTTGAGCTACAAGGCCCAGCAAGGCTTTCCGGCCTCATCTGACCTGCTGTCTCTAATGATCCATAGGATGAAGTTTTCATATGTCATCAGCATTACCCTGAAATCAGCTGTCCTTCTAAAATGTGCCAATCCAAACTTGATGCTTTGCCATGAAGGTGTGAGCTAGTCTGTATCAAGAGTCAGAGTCAAGCAGCTCACAGAGTTACTTTTTAATAGTATTAATCATTCTAATCTGACTGTTGACACCTTGGTAAACTATTTTGCTCTGTACTGTGTTCCATTTTTATTTTTTGTATATGAACATAAGTGTAATTGATATTTATATATTTTTTTCTGCTGAAGAACTGTGCCATACTTCAACAAAACCAAAAGTGTGTATTGCACAGTAGTTTGCATGGATCCCACATAGTGCTGGATTGTGCGGATGATTTTCATCATGGCTGTGTCAGCGATGCCCCACCAGGGTCCTTACACAATGTGTTCCACGTCTCCACCTCTACATGTGATATTTCTGCTTCCTCCTCCTCTGCCATTGTTTCCTTAGACACTTCGAGAGGTTATAGGAGGTGGTGGAAGCACCTGTTTAGGAAGTGTGTCAGCAACTGGTATATGGGATAAGCCCAGGGGTGTCCGTAACAAGGCTAGGATATGAGCCTTCTTTCAGGATCTCCTCCAACCCATCCTAGGATGTGGACGAGTTTCCTGCAGACCCTGCACTACCATTTATGTCCAGACTGCCAGGGAATTGTCCTTATAGCCTCTTGCAGGGTTCAGTAGGTGATCTGGTTATGGCTCCATTAAACACTTTACCACTTTGATAAGACATTTAACCAACCATGAAAGTGCTGAGGATCGATTGTTATGTTTATTTATTTATTGGTTCCTCAGACACTCTTCACAGCTTCCCTGTGCCATCATGCGTACTGCCACTCAGCCGAGATTGTCCCCCTCACCTTTTTTCTGAGCAATTAAAGATGGTTAAATGGAAGTAATTAGGTGTTTTTGAGGGTCACTCACCTGAGAGTAACACCTATAGCTGTGTAAACATGGGTGTCTAACATTTTGCAGCACTGTATGCACTAGTGTAATGTGGTGCATATCTTATATGGAGGTGTTATTGTTTTCAAACTGCCGATCACTGGGCGAATGACTCTTGGCATGGCACAGTACGGTGGAATTTTCTGAAAAATGTTTCCCGGTTTGTATCATTTTAAAGAACCAAAAGGCTGAAATCTTAGTACAAACTATGAAGGATTTGGAGCCGCTACACTTAGCCCGGCCTTTAGTGCTGCTGTAGATGATGGAAGGTGTTCATAATGCCCTTATTTCTGCATTTTTTATATAGATGTTTTAGGGCTGAATTTCAGGCCTGTTTTAAAATACTTTTTTCCGTTAAGATGTGCTTTACTTTTCATCGTAGGTAGCAGGGTACCTGTGTCTGCAGTCACATTTTCTTGTTCCCGCCATATTTTCTGGTAGCATGAGCTACTTGCCAGTCTTATGAATTACAATGGAAAAAAGCAAATACATTTCTGATTGACGTATGTAGGGGGGAAAATGTGTTTGTTTGTTTTTTTTGTTTTTGTTGGGCTTCCTTGTTCACTGGTATAGAACATGGCTGAATCTAATCAAGAGGCCCTGATTGCTTAGCCATATTTGGTAACATCATTGAGAAATCTGTAAGCTAAATTATTAGGTATGGAATTTGGACAGTTCTGAACAGAATGCTATTTAGGTGGTCTGCTTTATATATGCTGTGCTTTCTACATAACATATTAGTTGACAAACAATGGGATCTATTGAAACCTGGCCAACGATCATCTATGTATATCTTAGAATATGATATGCATTAATGGAAGAGATGCATTTAAATCCTGAAAACCATGGCTGCATTCATTACACACCTAATAGCCAGCCCTCCCCTAGGGTGACTTGTCAGGTACAAGTGTGTAGGTCACAAACAGAGATGAGAAGAGAAATGCAGGTCTGAGCCTGGCATCAATAACAACATTCATCAAAACTGAACATTGCAGCTACGTCAGGCAGCAGCACTTGAAACATTATCCTTGGTTGTCGCCAGTGTGTCTCCCTTTCTTGACTGGATATGTGTAATTTTGATAGATGCTAAAGGTATGATTTATTTGCATGCTTGAATGGGTGGTAGGGCACCACATAATCGTTTATCTTTGGTCCTTCCATTAGAAGATAATGTCAGGCATATGGTTGAGGTGCCCTGCTTGGGAAAAATTGTACAGGTGAGCGAAAACTTGTAAGGTTTTAGGGTCCACTTTGCAAACACGCGCACCCGATAGCGTGCTTTCACCAGTCGCTTTTGGTGGCTGGGTGGCGCACTCCATTACAAGATTTACAAATTAGATGTAAGTTGAATCGCATGCTGAACTCGGTGTGACAGGGAAACAGACCCTGGAGATGTGCTGGTAAGAAAGCGATCCTGTTATATCCCTCTCTTTAACACTTGGACTGTTATTGTTGCAGTGATATTTAAAACTCCCAGCTGATATCTTAGATCACCTCCTGTAACTGAACTGCAATGAGGGCAGAAGACAAGTTTTCTTTTGATCAGGTTCCCGCTCCTTTTTTTTGATGCAAAAATGGAAATAGTTTGTTGTTTTGTGATGGAAGATATTTGTGTGTCCGTATGTTTTCCATTGGTGATAAACCCATTGATCAAACACAGCCAACAACTCTACATGAAGGCTGTGTATGAGGCTGACTGGGATTTGAATAATACAGAATGGAGTGGCACTGGAGTAACCTTTTACCCAGCTGTCTTCTGAAATTGCACTTTTGACTTTCTTGGTCCCTCTGCTGGGACAGGCAGTTATTGCGGCTTCGCATAAATAATATTTAGAATTTCAAAATCTGAATGGATTTCCCAAAAGGAAATTTTCAAAAAGCGAAGGGAAAAAGAAGACAACATGACAGACAATACAGAATGTCACAGTTTGATTTCAGGTATTATGATAACATTTGCTACATTTGAATGTTACATATCTGCATCCAGGCTTCAACCAAAAATATTTGAGCACTCTTTGTGTCTTTTGACTTATGATATTTTTTTTTATATGGGAAACTTTGAATCTCATTGTTCTCAGAAATGACTGAGGAATCTGTCACTCAAGGAAGTCTCTGGAAAAGTGCTACAACTTGGAAGTTTTGGTCATGGTTATAGATTCAGGCAGTCAGCTCAGCAATTCTATTCTCCGATCTGGATCTTGGTCTTGACAAACCTGGCGAGAGCTCGGAATGAAATATCAATGTGGATGACTCACTTTGACTTTAGTGTCAATCACTATTGCAAATGGTACAGCCATCATAGCTGAATCCGTGAGAGGGATCATGCGTTCTTCTCCAGTGTGGAGGGGCCCGCGTTTTTAAAGGGATAACGCTCTGTTAAGATTGTCTGTGTAGGTGAGACGGACAGCATTAATGTTTTATGTGAGTTCTAAAAATAGATGCTTAACAACCAGGACTGCAACCTAGTTTAATGTAAAAACACACAATAAAAAAGAAAACTATTCCCAGTGGAAACAAGGGTTAAGAAACTTGCTGTTCTTCTGTACTTTGAAGTGGTGATTTTCAGGCTTTTTCTGAATTCATGTCAGATGATTAAGCCTACTGTTGCTTGCATGCAGTGAGCAACCTTTTTCTCTCAATTATCACATTTTCATTTATGTGGTTTGCACCCTTTTGAATAGCGTAAACTGTTTGAAACATTTTGTTTGTTGTTCTTTGGGAGCAAACAAAGTATTGTTTGAATCTTAGAGTTTGTCGCCATATCGGTATGTTTTAAAAATAAACATATAAAAGTGAACATTTCGGCTTTAAACCTGACATGAAATACCTGCATTGTCATTGTGCATTTTAGCAGAAGTTGTTATACTTAAAATGAAAGAGTCACACAGTGCTGGGCAATGAGCATTAGTGTCAATTACTCTGGTGTTAACATAGCAGCAGAATATTCTCTTAAAAGCCATAAGCATTTTTTTCATTTTTAGCTTTACAATTGTCTCAAAAATTTGAGATATCCCACATCACTGTCACCCTTTACTCTGAGGGAGTTCAGTTTGGAGGAAGAGACTGTAATCACCCACACACTTACTCTATACCAAATACATTTTCAGTAGTGGATATGGTACTACATATAAATGCTGATGAGAAGATTATACCCAAAGACAAAACAGGAAAGTATGGAGGCTAAATTAATTCATGTTTTAATGAAAATCTGGACATTTTTGTGGGATTTTTCTTCCTTTTATCTGTCCCTATTTCCATAGACAAATCCTTTCATGCTTTCTCAACATGCCAGCCCAGACCAGGAATTTCCCATTTGGATGGGGCCTGGATTGGTACCTTGTGGCTGTTTGTGTCCCCAAGATTTAGCATGTCAAGTGTGGAGTTTATGATCAAACATGAATTTCAACTAACCAAAAAAAAAAAAAAACAAAAGCGAAAGAAAACTGATAGCTTTTCTCCAGAATAGAGGTCATTATTCATATTAAATCTCTAAGCATCATTAGAATTCTGAAGGACTTTTCTTTATTATCATCACTGTAGTTAAACAGAATTGTGTTAAAGGTTGTTTTAAAAGAATAATAATGTGAATGTGACTTGACCATGGAACCAACCTTCAAGGGTACAATCCAGTGCCACTTCACAACAATCTGGAAGGTGTATGAGCTCCTAATGAAGGCAGCTGGCACTACCCTATGACTCTGTGTATTTGTGTGATTCTGTCTGCTAGCTGTAGACAGGGAAGCCATATGCTTCCAGAATGTTCTAATGGGTACTAATAGGCCGTATACTTTGTACGCAGGTACACTAGATGGTGGAATGTAGGTGAGACATAGTGTCTGTTCACTATTCACTGTATTTAAAGGGACCTTTGAGAATTTTCAGTGGGCAAGCATGGACCAAGGAAATATACTACACCAGTGTTGCCCAGTTCGGTCCTTGGGGATCCACGTTTTTGCTCCCTTCCAGCTCCCTGCAAGACACTAAACATGTGGGAAAACTCAGGTGCTGGGAGGAAGCAAAAATGTGAACTGTGTGTGGGTCCCCAAGGACCGGTTTGAGAAATACTGCACTAAACTAAAGTAATCTGTACTAAACTAAAGTAATCTGTACTAAAGTAATCCTCCCTATTTGCCTTTTCACTGATAAAAATAAAAATTCAGAAGCTGTATGGATAAAACTTGACGCTAAAGACTCAAATGGCCTAATTGTCGGTGTTTGTTATAGAGCACCTAATGTAGCTGTAGAGGAAAGCAGAACGTTATATGACGATATCAGGATTATGAGTAATAA
>JAABNY020000008.1:2559618-2571906 GCA_015164015.2 Brevimyrus niger | reverse complement strand
AAGATTTTAACAACTCTGAGCTATTAGTTAAGTTCTCCCCAAACGAGCTTGATGGGCCGAATGGCCTCCTCTCGTTTCTAAATTTCTTATGTTCTTATGTTCTTAAGTAGAAGTAAACCGTTGAACCAGAGGTGGATAGAGGTGACTCCAGCAACAGACAGAGGCCGAACAGCAGCTCTTACCCCTTTCACACAAATGTCAGCTGGCAGGGCTGCTGTAGTTGTGCTGTACTGAATGACAGAACAGGAGAGTTCATTAGGAGGCTGACTCATCCTCAGTCTGTAGAACCTCACCCCTACCTAGCAGCCATCTTGTCATATTTTAAATTACATTCCATTGCTGTGGCTTTGCACACTGCCCCGTTTATTAAAACCAGAATTAAGTAGTAATGATATTTCACATGACCTCTGTTATAAACAATACAGTAGCAATTATCATTAATGATGTTAATTTTTAAACCACTAGGTGAGGAAGTCTGGGATGCATTTGATCATGTATCTTTTGTAGCGTAAACGCTAATGCATCCTGGATGAATCCCAGACAAGGATGTCACAATGACTGTGCGTGGGGCAGTAAAGAACTCTGAACATGTGGTCAGCTGGACACCTTGGAGATGCGTGACAGACACTGGTGTAAATGGCAATGCAGCTGTCTACTTTTGATGCAATTGCCAAAGGTGCATTTTAAAGGGCTTTTACACTAGTAATAACCTATCTGTTCTGTCAGTGCAAGGGAGTCCATGTAAAGAGCAGTATTTTGTGGTGGGAGGCAGGGAGGTGTTTACATTCTGTCTTGTGTCTCCGCTTCTGGCACAGTCTTTAAGCTATGAACACCACTACTATGCTTTGGCCCAGATGTGGACAGTTGGCAGTGCAGCTATCAAACAGCCAAACCAGTTAGAAACAGAAAGCCATAGACACTTCACCTCTGTGGAAAGCAGATGCTGCACAACTGTAAATATAGTGGATATATATAACTCCATTAGGAATATCTTAATTTAAACGTAATCATAATTTATGTAATATACTATGGGTGGCATTATGGCTGAGTAACGCTGATGGTGTACATACGGCATATATTGACCCCACACGCTACAGTTCTCAGGGAATCCCCAGGTGTTCCCAGCTGTGAGATATGATGTTGTTTGCATGTCCTGGGTATCCCATGGGGAATCTTCCCAGTGGGATATGCCTGGAACAGCTCCCTTTGAAACCAAGCAGGTGGCGATCTTATGAGATGCCTGGTAACTCCACTCGATATGAAGGAGCTGCGGCTGTGTTACATGGTCCAGTCTCCAGACTCATCGCAATGAAACCTATCAATACCACACCCCTCTAACATAAGAGGTTGGGTATAAGCTCCCAACTCTCACATGAAAGGAAGTCATCTTTTCCAAGAGAGGACCATGGCTTTGGATTTGGAGCTGTTGATTCTCATACCTGTTGCTACACACTCCGCATCAAACACTGAAGGTCCTGGTTGGATGAGGCCAAAAGGATCAACATCAGCCAGTGGCAGGGCAGCCCCCTCTAGTCTGCCATCCTGGATGCTTCCAGAAGTTATTTAAGGAGTGCATTAGCCGCATCACCCCAACTGCATAAAGTGCCTTCAACAATGCAGTTACCCCTGCAGCCATAACAAGGATCTTCGTCATAGCAACCTCAGCTGCAGTGATCAATTATGATCCAGCAGCACTGCCTTCATATGAGAGAACATATTTACTGGGTTAAGAGTCCTCAGGCTGTTCTCTTCACCGCTCAACAGTATGCTTAGTTTTGGGCAGCATTAAGGTCTACCAGGAGGTCTATGGAACATCAAAGCATACACTAGAGCGTGGTTATGAGGGTTGTGTATAACACGTGTATATAGGTGTATGGATTAGGTTTATATTATATTATATTGCATCACAATATAATAAAAACGTTTTTTTTGATGAAGTGTGGACCATGTTCAGATCCCCACAAAGAGCTGTGAATGCAGTCAAAAAAAGTCTCATATTTTGTTTGGTTACTTATGGTTAAGGTTAGTGCTGGGTAGGGATTAAGGTAGTCATGTTGGGATTAGAGTTTTCCCCATAGAAACCAATGTTGAGTCCCCACAAAGATATAATTGCAAACCTGTGTGTATGTGTGTCTGTATGTATAACAACGTCAGTAGTATGCTGCCTACGAATGACAGTCGACTGGGTAAGGGTACATAGGGACTAACACATTTTCCGTGATTTAAAAGTCAGAGGAGAAAGTTGAAGACAAACTTTTGGTTAACAGTCGCAAATAAAAAGGCAAGTGAGTCACTCACTCAGAACATTTCCCGCGAGGTGAGAGTAGAGAAATAAAAGTTTGCAGCTCTGATGTGGAATCAAATTAAAGCAGGATGTCATGGCAATTTTCTCCCCTTGTTGTCACGACTCCAAAAAATAACAAGAATGACATATTAAGGAAAATACATTAATTACCCTAATTTTTTTCATATGGTCTTGCTGTTACTGGGGAATATTGACCTTAAGAGTGTTTCATGGCAAGATTGTCAAAACATCTTGATGAAGTTGCTTGAAAAATGTTGTACAATGTACATTTTTCAATTATTAATTATTTTTCATTCTTTTGGCAGTGAATCAGTTTAGGCCAAAGAGTAATTTGTTCTAAATTTCTACCCACAGATGTAGTCAAAAACTCAGATACTTACTTTCATCAGCACCAGGAAATACAATTGCTTCCCTCTCTGTCAAAATAATTGCAACAAGTTGTGAGTGTTTGTATAGTGTTTTGCAATCATACTTTCCTGATCTGTGGTATTTATTTCTTGGTACATGCAGGGTGTCATGTGTGGGAGTATGGCAGCAAGGGGATTGACACCGGGGTGTAACTCAGACCACAGGTTGTGGAAATGAGTAGAGATTTTTCGAGGGGAGCATTGATGACTCACGCATTGACTTTTAGGTGAGAACAGAGGACAGTCTCAGCAATGTGTGCTGGGGGGGGGGGGGTTGACTTTTATCATTTGAAGGGGAACCTGACGGTTTGTAAGTTATACGAGGAGCAATCATCTGTGCTCCGCGTATGAGATTAGCAGATGAAGAATGCAATGCAAAGCAGGGGGCTGTGACTCCCAGTCTTTTAATATGCGACTGTCTGCATAGTTTCTGTTGCTTTGGGTGAAGACCATACGGATACTTCTGTTAGCAGAATGCAAGGCAAAATGGGCAAACGAATAAGTCTATGGTTATCTTTCTGCCAAAACAAATAAATAGATCATATTATGCGTGGTCTGCATGTTTATTTTAATTTGTTCATTTCTGTTACCAGCTGTCACAGTTCAGTAAGAATGCATGTATTTTAGGCACTCAGTGTGTTCTCAATTTCAATAAACATTATGTCTTCTAGAAATTGATTTGGACTTTTCTGCCTCACTGACAGCTAACAGCCGTTTTTAAGGTGGACCATCGGGCCTAAGAGACATCAGTCCGACTACAGGTCACTAGAGATCTCATCAGAAGGAACGTTAAACAAATGTTTTTATTGCGTCAGGACATACATCTCTGAACCTGTACACTAACAGTGTGTTTGCTGACATTTCACTTGCCCTTGTAGTGGCATCCTTAGGCAAAAGGAAGCATTCTGCTTTCAATATAGCTGTTGTTTGAAGATCTGTTGGAATCATAACTAAGCAATCAAATGATTTCTTGGACTTGGTGTATCTCAAAGTCAAGATGTGACTTTTTGTACATAGCATGTCTGGGTTCTTCCTCTCTATCCAAGAGTACTGTCTATGGACACTATCACGATAACTGTCTGGAACTGGTTTGTTTTATTTTTTTAATAATAATCATTGTATGATATTCATACTGTGGTTGTGTAGCCTATGTGTTTAACGAAAAAATCTTACATTTCTTAGTTTTATAGCTGCATATTTTGCTCATAAGTTAATATTCAGGTTTCTCTAATGAGGATTTAAGGGTAAATCCTTGAACTTACCATGTTTTATTTGAAAATCTTGTTCCCTAACAACCTGAAGTACCTTTTAACCCGACACATCGACACTCTCATAGATTACATGTGATATCCAGTAGCAGCAGACCCTGTCAGACCCAGCAGGTTATAAAGTCTGATTGTGAACACGGTGTTTAAGTTACTCCTATGCCCTCATTTTCACTTTTATAACTCAATGTTTCCTGCTACTGGCAACAAATCAGGAGCAAACTGTGTTTAGCGAGGAATTCCAGCACCGTTACTGTCCCTTTAGCATCCCTAATGCAGTTCAGGAAGCAAAGACCATGAGGCCACTCGAAGAAAGACTGGTCCCACATTCTGCCAACTTTATAATTTACTCAGAGTCCTCAAATACACACATCTCATCCTCTTTGACCCTCTTTAAGGTCTTTCTGGACATGACGTTCGGTGCTGGAGGCCACACCCAGGCCATTTTGGATGCTGTACCTGATGTGACTGTTTACGCACTGGATCGCGATCCCCTGGCCTTTGAAATGGCCCGACGGCTGTCAGCAAAACATCAGTAAGTGTAACCTTTGGCTTTATATGACATGACTCATGAAAATGATCTCCAACCTCAGAGAAAACCAAAACTTCACACTTCATCACTTTTGTTTATATAAATATATAATGGTTGCATATATTCCATCTGGAAGGCAAAAACAGACCTGTCTTCGTCTTTTTCTTTAATCAGCAGCTGAGTGGCATATCATCTGTTACGATACCCTGAAGTCTTCACCTTTTCAAGGCTGTCAAAGCTCCTTATCTGTTCTGTACATGCGTATTTATGGCCACGACCAGTGATACCTGGTTGACTTCATCTGCTGGTCTTACATTTTGTTTTTTTTCAAGAGGGTAGGACTGTAACTCCCTTTTACGAAAAGTCATGTGACAGGGCCACTACAGGCAATCAAAGACCATGAGCTCCTTTAAAATGCTTTGCCAGGAGGAAATTTGTCTGGTTTAAGTACTGCTTCTTTTTCAGTTACTGCCCTTAAGGGGAAGCCCACATGTTTTTAGTTTAATGAATTTACTATAAGGAAAGATTTCCTTTTTAATCACTTTCCCAGGAGAGAGGACTACCAGCTATGGCCATTCTAACCTTCTTCAGATGTTTGATTTAATTCCAGAGAGCCACAAGTACCCTAAATAGTTAAAGTAAAGAAAAACGTCTTTCCGGTTCAGATCCTTCAATAAGTGAGTGAGTGAAGGGGCGCCGGAGATTGAGGTGCTCCCAAATGGCTGGTGTGGGTAGGAATCCTTTGACGTCGATTCTGGGGAAACCTCTCTCGCAGGAATGGTGGTTACAGAAATGCACGTAGGAGAGCAGGCGAGAGAGAGAGAGAGACACGCCGTACGATATCGTCAGCAGCAATGCATCTCGCTAATAAACCCTCAAACGCCCACTCAGGATGAGACGTGAGAGAAACTGGAGAGATCCAGCAATTAGCCAATATTACTGGGAGTGTGTGTAATAGGCCAGGCTGCCCACGCTGTGCCTACACATGCAAGAACTGGTTACGTCTCCTGTTTATTTATTTTTTTCTTTCTCATCTTATCGCTTTTATTGCTTCTGTGCCTTCAGAAAAAAAGATGGCCAAGAAACAAAGTATTTAGAAATATGTTAATGTTGTCCTCTTATATAATTGTTAAACTCCAGCTCTGTGGGTGAATTGAGGAGGGATGTTCTGAGCCAAATGGCCTTTGGGGGTTTAGATCTTTTAGCCTGTAGCTGTAAATGGATCTGAAACATCACTGGAAGCTGGAGGCAGAGCATTTGTCCTCACTGAAAGTAGAGATGTCACCAACAGTAGTCATAAATCCCAACATGTACTGCTAGTTACTATACTTTGTATACCTCTTGGTGTTTCTGTTTCTAAGTATCACTTACACTGCACTGTTACATTTATGGAAATATGCCAGGTACATATATGAAAGATTTATATATTTCTTATTATTACAGGGGAGGAGATTTTTGTGCAGTACCAAAACTGTAGAACTCGGCATACCTCTAAATCCTAATGTTATATTGCTTATTACTCCAGTGTCTCCTTACAGTTTTGAGTATTCCTGGAAGGTGCTGTTAATCCCATTGCATTGTGATCCATTACAGTGTAAAGTTAGCTCTTCACTGTGCTTGTTTCAGTGCATTTTAGCTACCTCAAATCTGATAAGATGTTTGGCTATGAAAGAAAAATAAAACCTTTTTTCCAGCATACCACCAGTCATCGGTGCTATCTGTTTTCTTTCCAACTGGTCAAATGTCATTCAGCAGAAGGTACTGATATCATTATTGACGTAGTTCTCGGTATGGGAGGGGGGGGGGAGTGCCAAATATAGTCTTTACAAGCTGGTCAAGTCTCACCAAGGAAGCTAAGACATTTGTCTTTGCATACCTGGGCAGCTTTCGAAAAAGACCAGTTTTAGAGATTGTTTGGGAATTGTTGACAGTTGTTTTTTTCTTTTGTTAAACCCATGTTTGTCTGGTATGATGGTACTTTACTTCAGCTTATAAAAACTTTATTCATCTCAGTAGTAAACAAAATTGTAATTTTAAATGAATACTTATCTTTGACAATGTAAAAACAAACTGCAGAACTTATGATGATGACGCAAATGTCGCATCTATTTAGATTTCTAGTAGAGGTGCACCGATCCAAACCTATTTAACAGATTGGCCATATGTGACCAACCCACGTCTGATACTTACTTATTTTTGGCAGTCTCTAAAAAGATATTTCATGTTAAATCTATTTGTACAACCAATTGTACAACATCTCTTTCCCATTTTAGGTGTGTTTTTTGTGGTATTCATGCTAAACGCTAAGGCTACCTGTCTTTTTTCCTCTCAGTGGGTGTGAGCACAGTGACTTGCGCCTGATGTGACATATGAACATAAACTTTCGAGTAGGAGAAGCCTAAAAATATCAGATAAGAGGGTATCAATCAGGAAGTATTTTACGCTTTTAACAACCACTAGTGGCACAGTGATTTGCAAACCTCGTAAAAACAAAGATTTGAGAGGTGGCAGTAGGGTTTAGCGGTAAATCCAACTAAACAAAGCACTTGTGCTATTGTGCAAGCCAACGTGAGTAATATGAAAAAGTAAAGATGGTTTGGGAGTCACTAACTTGGGCTGTTCTGCACACTTGCCTATAGCTTGTGATATACGAGCGGCTGCTATCTCAATGAAGTGTGACGAAGCTGTTGCCTGGTGGGATAAAAATTATGGGGCATTTAAAGCATTCACCACTTGCGTATAATGTCTTGGATTCATATTGAACTGCAAATGGCTCAAAACATGATGCACAAATGAGGTGGAACGGTACATTATGTTTCTAACTTATGTTTCTAGTAGCCTAATTAAAGATTTTTTAGCATACATTTCTTCATATGTATTTACTAGATTAAAAATAATGATATATATATATTACAAATATGTGGTAGGGCTGTCAGAATTAATGGGTTAACGCAGATTATTCCATCATCATGATTAATCTGATTAAAATTTTTAACGCAATTAACTCTTCTGCCCATCTGCAGCACAGAATGACTCAAAATCCCTGAAATGTCAACCCATTTTGGGCAATTTGACCTGGGAACTCGTGTCCCGAGTTTTGAAGTCGGAAATGACGGCATGTACTCTCCTGTTTCTCGGAGATCCGAGAAATATCTCGGAGCAGCACAGAGGATCCCGAGTTCAGAATCCAAGATGGCTGCGCTATTTATCAACAGAAAGGAAAGTTGTAGTTTTATACTGTTTAAGCATTACTTCTCGTTTGTGGCTCATTAAATCAGTCGCACACACTATACTATCCAACTTATATCCAACACATACTGTAAAGCACTGCACGTAATGTATTATCAACTGATATTGCTAACGATGGCAATTAACTGGGCTATTTGTCGGATTTATGGTAGTTCGGGCTAATTGTGAGTGAACAAAGATAAAGACCATTTAAACACAGGTACCTTAAATCTCTTAAAGTTGTCCGGCTAAGCAAAAATCTTGCTTTTTGATATGGGTCCATGGTATTGCACTTCTGTGGCAGATGGAATGCATCCGACTCGTATTCAAGATGTTCAACAAAAAGGTTAAGTGCATATATATTCCCTTTCCTTGACTCTGTTTCTCATGCAAAATGAAATGCGATAATATAGATTAAAAATGAATATTTATTCGTGATTAATCTAAATTAATCCATAGCAACCCCGTGATTAATCTGATTAAAAATGTTAATTGTTTGACAGCACTAATATTTAGTATGTTAAAATATTACAGTAAAAAGAGCTCATGTATTGGCTCATCTATAATTTTTAGTTTTGCAGTTGACATTTAAGGTTACATTTCTCTCTGGAAGTTTTTTTTTTTTTTATCTTTTAAAGTTCTATGTTGCTCAGTTTCTCTCCTCGGAGTTGTGACTCATTTGACTTCATGATCTTTTTTTTTGTCTTTTTTTTCCAGGTCTGCATTGTCCCGAGTTTTTGTGTTTACCCACCAATCATTCTTGTCCCTACTAGAATAACATTTTATTTCTTGTGTGGCCTGTATCGAAGCAGTTAACATTAAATATAACACTTAGATGTTCAACACTCAGAACTACTGTTTCTCGTATCTGTCTGTTTAACAGCACTAAACTGTAATAATGCAGTCACTTCAGATATTTTAGCCAAGTCATGTAAGCATTCACTAGTCAACAGAGATCATTTTTCTATTTAGTAGGGAATGTATTTTTTTGTCTTTCCTTCACAGAGCAAATTGACTGCAGCATTGAAAACTCAAAAAGGACAGAACAGTCAAAGGAGCAAATGGCAAAATAGATAAAACTGAATTTTGACCCTCTATGTCAAGAGATAGAAATAGCCCACTGGTCTTTGCCGTTTATGGACTGTATTTTTACGTATCCTGTCCATTCAGGAGAAGATTGCTGTGGCAGCAATCTGTGCTTCTCTCTGTGCTTGATTGCTTTTGGAGTTGCCCATCCAGCTGCAAGAAAGCAGACTGAATTGTAGTGTTGATGCGGAACTAATAAGCTGCCTTCTCACCAATGAGACTGTGTGTATTTTGAAGGGAAATACAATTTTGTTTAAAATTGGATCCTGCTGTGAAGGTCATTTTAGCTTTATTTATACTATGCCATGTGCTGTTCTACAGCAAAGTACACCTGTTCAGTGATTTATCATTTGAGAGAAGTAAAGCCTGAGGCTTTACAGTGTATTGTTTTGTCCTTTTAATATGTAAATCAGTACATTTGATATAGTGAAACAAGCTGTGTCTCCCTGTCCATGCACAGCCCAGCAAGACCCCAATTGCAATATAGAATGTCATGCTTCTTCTAAGACTAACATTATAACAGCTCTCATCAGATGGAGGTAATACGAGAACACGAGACATGACATGAGCCAATTAAAATTGAAAGCTCGCATTTGTCACTGATTCACTGATCTCTGAGTCACTGATCATGCTTAGAATTTAGTTGAATTTCTTTCTCACAACATTAGAAAGCCAGCATGAGCCATGCTGATGGTAATGTGAGGATATCATGCATGTTGTTTTTTAATATTGTGTACTGTATGTTTAGCTAATTTCTCTTCGTTGTGTTTAGCCCAGATTGTTTCTCTTTGCTTGTTTTTTCTTCTTCTATAGCCTATGAGATCAAGAAAGTAAGATCAGTTAAAAAGTCAGATATAAACACAGCTGGAGTATATTTTTGTAACACAGAATGTTGCAAATGAAGGCTCTACTGTTGATACAGAGATGATATGTTTTCATTTTTAATATCATTATATTGTTTGAAAGGCCATCCATGTATCTTCTCACTGCTTATCTGAATAGGATTACAGAGGGGACTTGAAGCATTTCTCTGACAACATAGGGCAAAAGGCTGGGGTGCATCCTAGATGAGGTGCCAGTTCATTACAAGGTCTTCATCACACACCATTTAACCTACATGCATGTATTTGACCCGTAGGAGGACAGCAAGCTCCACACACAATGCAGAGGCAAAATTCAAACCTTCAGCCCCGGAGGTATAAGACAGCAGTGCTGTCCAGTGAGCCACCTTGCCCCAGGGTTCGAACCAAAAATAACTTTTTTGTGCTTAAGCTGTAAGGAAGTGAGGAATTATTTTTCTAAGCTAATTATGACAACAAGAAGAATTATTTTGCAGCAGAGAGGTCGCTGAGGAGCTTGTGGCTTTCAATTGACAAACAACAATAAACAAGTTTATTTTTGTATAGCGCATTATCACAACATTACATTGTCTCAAAGTGCTTTACAGCATTCCCCCCCCAAAGCCCCCAGTGAGTGAGCCATAGGCGACAGGGGCAAGGAAAAACTCACAAGAAGGAAGAAGCCTTGGGAGGGACCAGACTCAAAGGGGGAGCCCATCCTCCAGGGGCCGGCAGGGAGAGTCAAATAGGAGAGATGGTGCCGAGTCATACTGTCCAAATCATAAAATTTGAGACACAACCAGGGAGCTGGGGGGATAAGACAAGATGAGTTTTTACACTGGTTATGTCGTCTGGCCAAGGCCATTTATGCCAGTTTAGGTACGATGTGTCTTACCTAGAGATTCCAAGATGGAGACACATTTGACTGTTATTTATCTGATCTTTGGCTGGGGACAATTAACTTTTGTAATTCTTTATTGGAGTTTTACAATAAATAGAGGATGTGGAATTATTTGGAAGATGTCATTTTGTGTATCTTAGCATGGATTTTATCAGTAAAGATGGATAATGTCTTATGGTTCATGTTTTATACCCATAATTCTGCTGGGATTCTACTCTCAATTGTGGTTTAAATATTATAATGTATAATAACATGTCTTAATTTTGGCTGGTCAATCTGCCAACATGGATGTTCCATCATTTTTTATTCCCTTTCATTTCATTCATGCCCACTAACCTACCTATTTCAGCCTCGGGCCCCCAGAGAGGTTAGTCCGCCCCTGTCACTAGGTGTTCCCTAAGTTTGGACTTGTTTCAGAAATTTCCTTAAATACCTGGCAACATGTGTGATGTAAGGGTGTGATGTAATCTTAATTAATAATGTTTAACTTCAGAGTTGCCTGTGCCCTGGGCATCAAGCTATTTGAGGCAATGAAGGAAGGACAATCAAAAAAAAAATTTTCTTTGTGCAGCATGATGTAAATGTGGTGGGATGTGCAACTATAAATAGGCTTTGAGTAATTATAAGCCTACATGCATATACGCAAATGAGTTTTTTTTCTTAATATACATCTTATATAATACATTTGTGTCAAACTTTTCTTTAAGCGGTGAATAATTTAAAGCTTAATTTAACAGGTTTACAAATTCTTCAACAAATATGTGGCCAACAATGACAATGAGAGGCAGAAGGCATTGTCTAAGCTGGGTCACCACCACAAGGACACATGCTTGATTCTGTGCTTTTCCAAAAGTGGTGGAGGAACTGGTGTAGCACACCAACAGACAGATGCTACAGTGCAGAACTGAAGAATTTTCTACTTTGTTTCAACATTCTAGAAATTTTAGTTTTCTTGGAATTCATCTCTCTTGTTGCAATTCTAATATCAATGCCAAGACATGATCATCTTCAACCAGTTTCAACTTTTTACAAATCAACACTATATACATATGAGAAAAGACTCAACTACGGAGAATTTAATATTTATTTTCTTGCATGCCACCTGCTCAGTGTTTGCTGGCATTTACTGCATTCATTTGCTGATATATTGGCATATATTCTTAACCCATGGGTTGTAGGCAGAAGGGCAACCAGACTGAAAAAAAATCATCATATAGGGGAACAAAGTTGGGACAAGAAGGAACAAAATTGAGTTTGTACATAAATGTTTTGACCTTTTACTAAACATAAATGATTTGACCCTTTTACTAAAAGTGAGAAGGAATTGTCTATTTCTCTGAAGTGATACAGTGAAGACTTGTCCTCATTCTGAAGATTATGTGAACAGTAAATACTTTTCTAAATCTTCCTTTGCAGACTCTTTCAGGGACATTCTTGACAGACAAATATTGTTTTTTTTTCTTATTTTGTAGATTTTAGCTGGATACAAGATACATAGGTATATTATGATGCCAAAATGTGACACTATTATTAAAAGGAGTTTAAACTTGGCTGCAAGGTGGCACTATGGGCATCAGTGTTGCCGCATACCTCAAGAGTTAAACTGGTTTACAGATAGTTAAGTGGCCTCATTGAATATCTGTAGTGCGTGTATGTGTTTGAGTGTCTATGTGCTCTGTGACGGACTGCCATCCTGGGTGTATGTGTTTGAGTGTCTATGTGCTC
>JAABNY020000008.1:2531745-2551316 GCA_015164015.2 Brevimyrus niger | reverse complement strand
CCCCTTTCCCTTGACTCTCGACTCGTCCCGTAGTGCGTCATCCGTGCCATCGTAGAGAGAGGGTCTACTCGATTGCCGGCAGAGCATGCGCGCCATGTCAGAGAACACGTGAGAGAGCTTGTTTGTTTGTTTTTTTTTCTCTCTCTCTAAAAGTCAAGATCAATGTTTATTGCAAGATTTCCGTAGGGTCTTGCTTCAACTGGGTCAAAGGGGCGCCTGCTGCTGTCATGGTCTAGGGGAGCGTGTGACAGGGCAGGGGTGATGATGGAAGGCGCCTTAATGACATGGGGAGTGTCCCCATTTAATGCTGCATCAGTGCAGTACTGCATCTGTCTCTCCCTACCTACGGATAGGGTTGTATGCACTATCCCAAGATGGCACAGGATTGCTGCCTTCCCGTCACATGACTGAGCTCCCGTAATCTCAGCACTGGCCAGCTCTGTATCTGAAACACTTTGTTTCATTGAATGTGTTTCATATTACTAGTAATTTATGGCCATTTTATTTAAAGTGGAAACTGAGCTGGTCCTCAGCCAGCAACACAATTATGTTTAATAAGGCTTTACCAGACGTATGTCATCACTGGGAGACCTCATTTTGGTAACCCTTCTTATACATATAATTGGGCTGATATCATTATGCAGTACAGCTGGAGTGTTATGTTTTCATTTTTCTTTTTATCAATTTTGCTTACTCACCGTGCACCTTCGCTGTGTGCCCTCCAAAGCTCAACCTCATGATAAAACACTTCACTGGCTTTGTTGTATTTGCAGATTAATACCCTTTAAAATAAATATGCAACCCCAAAATTATTGAATGCATACAATAAAAAAAGAGAATATGAATCTGTTAGTGAATTTGCATTTTAAGAAATTCAGCATAATAATAAATTAGTGCCTTTATACCAAATGATACATTTTGGGGGAAAAAAAAAGTCGGACATCATATGTGAATTCTATGTAACCCATATTAATCACATTTGTTATGCATGAGGTGTTTTTCAGTACAAGTCAACTTTTGTTCTGGCCACTTCAGTCTTTCGAACTCCTGACTGGCCGTGCCTTTCTGCCGCGTGTCGGCAGGATCTCAGATGGAGCCGTTTCAGTAACGTTTAGTTGTCAGGAAGCTGAAAACAAACTCATACCTGACTATCGGCAAGTTTATTCCGGTAACATTTCATTACATTTCAAACATGTGAATTCAGACCTGTTGTCTAATGTACCAGATGAACAGGTTTAGCTTTTGAAGTCCAACAGAGTAATTAGTCAACATTTGTATGAGTGTTGCAGACACACGCATTCAGGTGTTATTTATGTAAAGCATATAGGTAACAAAGGAGTCACTGTGTCTGTTTCACGAGCACACACTCATTTCTTAGACAGTTTAAATATTTTTGATGATATTTTTTATTAATTGTGTGACTCCATGCTGATATAATTGACTGAATGAAAAATGCTGACAGGACTAGCGTGACGACTCCTGTGCTGAAGTCAAAATACACAACATGGTACCAAGACTGATGAGCTGATGCCATTAAAAGCACGATATGGCTGAAAATAGCAGCAATGCTGTCTGCTAACAGATGGGAAAAACACAGATGTGGATACAACATGTTTCTATGTCTCGGTAGGTCACAAAGTCAACAGAAAGAATATAAATGGATGATGGTGGATTTGCTTTAAGTGGGATGTGGAAAGCAAGACAACTGTGTGTAATGTCTTGGCTTCCCTATATAAGCTGCTTTCTTGTACCACCATTAAGATGCCTCTCCTATTAAGTAAGATTCATGTATGAATCATTTGCCCAGACCAGCTTCTGTCAAAGACCTCCTGTCTTGGCACCGGCAGCTTGAAGAATGACAGGCAGAATCACATGAGAGCTATTAAATGTGCCGTGACTGCTGATTATTTATCTGCGGGATAACAAATTGGGTAACTCTTTAAGGCCATGTTTTTAGTCATTTATTCATAACACATTCATAACAAATAATGCATTCATAAAGCATTATATACATGGATATACATATTTATCGAAAGGCAAAATACATTTATAACCATGTGTATTATGCATTATGAATGCTTAGTGAAGCTCTCATCTATAATGCACTATAAATACTTTCATAATCCATTATAATGGTTGGTATAAGCACTAAGGATGCTTTGTACTGCATTATAAAGGTATCTATAATGCATTATAGATGAATGTTTCATAAGGCAGTCATAATGCATAATAAACCTAGCTATAAAGTGTTATGCCTTTTCATAAATATTTAGCTATGTTTAAAGTGCTTTATGACTGCAATAATATTGTCATGAATGTGTTTATTGAATTGCTAAAAACATTGCATTAAGTAAAATGTTACCGCAAATTGTATATAACACAGTGGCAGGACGTGATTAACATTTTCCTTTAATGTCCCATTAAATTTCTTCCTTATTGCTATGGCATAAAGCACACCCTTTTCTCCTTGGGTCTTCCATCTTGCCCGCGACTCCTTCTGCCCACATGAGGAGGGTCATGTAAACCATCTCATGTGGACCATCTCACCAAACATTCGTGTTGCTGCCTGTTTGTACTGCTTTGGGTATCTGGAGCTTATCTGTCGGTGTGGGGCTTAAGGCTTCAAAATGACATGTGGAGGGTGGGGGGGATTTATGAAATGACCACAGGAATGTGAGTGTAATTATTGTTCAGTGACACAGACTCGGGCTCCTTCCGTGTCTACAAATGTCCATCTGGGGGCGTGTTTGCTGTCACCGCCTAGTGCGAAAAGGACACCCTTCCTCTCTCTTCTCCTGGATCTTTTAAAGATGAATGAGAGTGCCTGGAGTTAATTCCCTGACTCTTGGGGAGGACGGCCCTGCTTCCTCATTGATTCGATGAGTCACCCCGGCGCCCATAGAGTCGCGGATGAGAAATGTCACAGGGCTGGGAGACAGAGCCAGACATTAAAGGTGGCCGACTTTGCGTTAGGGGGTGGGTGGTGAGGGCCTGGGGAGCCAGAGAGAGGATGGGTGGGGGTCATACAACTATCGCCACCCTCCTTAATCAGCACCACTGATGCCGTAAACGACACCACCAGCAGAGTTAAGCAACTGTTTGGTAAACCTCATTTGCTGTACTCAGTAACTGTTTATTTTATATATATATACACCATTGGTTAGACATGCCAAAGATAATATGTGATTAACATTATGACATGCAAGAATTCACATGGAAAATCACTGGTTTGTTTGGCTTTTTTGCGTGCTTTCAGAGGTAAACACAAAAAAAAAATCAGTCTTTCTTCGTGTAAACTGCAGTATTGTAAAGGTGGGGGCATAACCCTCATGTCATATATTTATTTACAGAATAATGTGCTTTATGGCAGAATCGATGACCATGGGGCTGTGTCTAGTATCGTAGGAGGTGCTTGTTTAGTGTAGCCTGTTATGCAGCCTTGCCCCAGAAGGTCCACTGCTCAGTGAAGTCTATGGCCACAGCCAACCTGCATCACCTCAGGGCTGAGGGCCTGTCTATGTGCCTGATGTTCTGGTGGTTTGCAGATAGGGAGACCATCTGATCAGTGAAGTCTATGGCCACAGCCAACCTGCATCCCCTCAGGGCTGAGGGCCTGTCTATGTGCCCGATGTTCAGGTGGTTTGCAGATAGGGAGACCATCTGATCCATGTCAGGGGGGCACTATGAACTACTTTACACCTGAAAGGTTCCCGTGCTTGGCTAAATAGTTCAATTCATCTTGTGATTTGTTTACTTGATTGAAAGATTCATCCAGCTGTTTCACATTAACATTAGTGACGCATGCATGATTACAGGAGACTGACCAATCAGCACACAGCAGGAACTCATTGCTAAATTGAAATCCAGGTCTTTTTTATTGAGATGGTCACTTACAAACCCTGTCCTAGCGTGTCCCCTTGACTTGGATTAGGTCATCACCCATTTGGCAGGAATTTAGGATGATATGTAATCAGTCTGGGGCGGCATGGTGGTGCAGTGGTTAGCACTGTTGCCTCACACCTCTGGGACCTGGGTTCGAGTCTCCCCCTGGGTTACATGTGTGTGGAGTTTGCATGTTCTCCCTGTGCCGTCGTGGGGTTTTCTCCGGGTACTCCGGTTTCCCCCCACAGTCCAAAAACATGCAGAGGCTGATTAGAGTTGCTAAATTGCCCATAGGTATGCGTGTGTGAGTGACTGGTGTGTGAGTGTGCCCTGCGATAAGCTGGCCCCCTGTCCAGAGTTGTTCCCTGCCTCGTGCCCGTTGCTTCCGGGATAGGCCCCGCGACCCGGTAGGATAAGCGGTTTGGAAAATGGATGGATGGATGTAATCAGTCTTATACTATGGCTGTATAGATGGTTAGATATGTTACAGGAGTGACTGAGCAACTTCCTCAAAGCGACTTCCTGCAGCTGTTCTTTGGCTGAAACCTGACCGCGTAACATTTTAATCGCAAACCAATTTCCTGCCAGTACCTGCTCTACCTGCTTTGCCCTTTTGTCCCATAGAACAGACCATGGTCTGCTTTGTCAATTGTTTTTTTTTTTTTACCTCAATCCTGCTTTCAGTACATTATTCAGTATGTTATTCAACTTGTGTGAGTCTTTGAAACTTGACTGAGAAGTCAGTACCTTTTCATAACTAATGGTCTCACCCCTGCGGCCAAACCGTAGAACCTTCCCAAGAAGATTGTCAGTTCATTGCAGTTTGGGCACCTTCTGGCAAATATAGTCTCACGGTTATGATCTGAATCTTAATTAAAGTATATACTTGTTGTACTGTAGTAGTAATTTAGTAATAATGATATTACCTCTAATGTAGTATTGCTGTGTTTAGCCATTTCACACTGCTAATTCTGCATAGCTATAGGATATCTGTGCATTACATTATGTCATTTTGTCATAAACAGAGTATTTTTAGCATTTGGCTATCACCCCTACAGGGGCGTTTTCACCCTCCACCCTGTATGCCCGGAAAGACCTCCTGCAGCGGCCCGCTCATGTGGCCACCAAGAGCTTCCAGGCACTGCGCATCTTTGTCAATGACGAACTACACGAGCTGCATGCGGCGCTGCAGGCGGTGGAGGTGCTCCTGCGGCCTGGCGGCCGGCTCTGCGTGCTCACGTTCCACTCACTGGAGGACCGCGTGGCCAAGCGCTTCCTTCAGGGCCTCGACGTGGCCGCCCCGCCTCGCCGTAAGCCCCGACGACCAACCCGGGAGGAAGAGGGTGAGGATGAGAGGCCGGGGACTGGGGACGCTCGCTGGGCCTATGTGCAAAAGAAGGTGATCGTGCCCCAGGAGGATGAGGTACGCGAGAACCCCAGGGGACGTTCAGCAAAACTCAGGGCAGCTGTAAAGCTCTAGGTCTGAGAACGTCCTGTTTCTGTGGATTTCTCAGTGGGTATCCCATTCAGTGTTTTTAACGCACCTGGCTGGGAACTTGGTTTGTGCCTGTCAGCATTTGGAAGCCTATTTATGTTTGCTGAAAGGCAGCTGCTGGCTCTCCGCTGATGGCCTTATGGTGTGGCTGCCCTCCCCATTAGTCTATTTCAGTGTTTTCCAACCTGGTCCTCGGGGACCCAGAGACGGTCCAGGTTTTTCCTCCCTCCGATCTCCCTGCCAGACGCAAAACGTGGACTGTCTGTTGGTCCCCGATGACTGGATTGGGGGACACCAGTCTATTTAATCCATTGCCATTGTGGTCTTGTTGTAAAAACCCTCTCTTGATAATAAAGGATAAAGTGTTTCCATTTTCTTTTTCAAAAAGCAAAGGAGACAGGGTTTCCCAGTAACTTACGATCAGGCGAAGGTGAGGGATGCCATGTCTTCTGAACGAAGACTGTCAGATATCCACCACATAATTTGGTTTGGAAAGCAATGTAAAAGCTGCTGATAGTCGTGATAAAAGCATTTATACTGTACACTCAGACAAGGTTGTATGCATGTACTAATACATACCTTTAAGCGTATTTCACATATCAACAGAAAAATTTTCCAGTATAACAGATTTTTTATATCTGTCATTTGTAAGAAATAAATTGGTATTTTGAAATGGGTTCCGTGTAATTACATTCTTTTATTGCTTACATTCTCACACTGATACACACTTGTTTCAATTTTTCATTTCATTGTAGTCCATTATAAGTATAAATTTACTATAAAGCATGTGTCACAAGCATATCTGCAACATATTTTAGTGGGACCAGTAAAATCATGGAATGAAGTCCTTAGGTGCTTTTCTGTGAATTAAACCCAAATGTCCACCTGACCCTGACCTGAGCGTTTGAGAGATGGACGGATAGGTGGAAGGCAGGATCGATTTGATAAACCCAAATGTCACATACATCAAACTGTAGAGAACGATTATATATTCTTTGTCGGATTTTAGCACCCTAACAATGCGAAAGCCCTATGGAACAGACCAGGGAAGCTCAAGAAATTATCATTCAGTGTGGAGACTGAATTCATAGTTGTAGTTTTCTTTATTCCTATCTTTTTGAGTAAGTTCTGCCTGCACATACCATTCAGAGTTCACAAATGCAGCGTCACCCCCTTCACAGTCTCTGAACATTAGTGGGTCTCTGTGAATCCTGCAGCCACATTTTGGGGGCAGCTCATCAAGACCACACTGGTCTTTCACTGAAACTCGGGTTTGTCAGCCACAGATGTGGTGCAGTAAGCAGGACATTGCTGAGAAGTGATGCTTTAAACAGAAACAAACATTTAAGGAACTGGTTTTACTACTATCAGTTTATTGTTTTAACAAATTCGCATAGGCACACACACAAAAACACACACAGACCTGTACGCATATCTTTATGGGGACTGTCCATTCATTTCTATGGGCAACAATGAGAACCTTGACCCCTACCCAGCCCTAACCTTAACCATAAGTAACCAAACAAAATGCAAATCTTTTGCCATTTTTAGTTTTTGATTGCAGTTACAAATTTGAATTTTCCCTTTTGGGGACCAAAAAAAATGTACCCACGTTTTTTTATCACATTGTGTGATAATGTATACTTGTGTGTGTAATGTATAACTGGACCACACACACGCCAACTAAGTTCTAACTGAATCTCTAGATTTTAGTTAAACACAGAGTTCTTGTTGTGTGCTGATTGGTCAGTCTCCTATAATCATGCATGTGTCACTAATGTTAATGTGAAACAGCTAGTTGAGTCTTTCAATGAATGAAGCAAAGCAGTCAAAGCATAAAAAGAACTGAATTAATTTAGCCAAGCATAGGAGCCTTTCAGTTTAAAGTAGTTTGTAAGTAAGTAAGTAAAACCTAAAGTATCCTCCCTGACATGGGTTACCTGACAAGGTAATTAAGGTATCTGGGCAAAATGTAAGTGAAGGAATTAAGTCCATTTAAACTGTGGAAATCCGACCTGGATGAAGTCAGTAACTCTGCTTTGTAGTACAGGTCACAGATTAACCTAAGTATCATATTATATAATCATGTTGTAGGTAATCCATATAAAGTTTGAGATCACCATCCTTTGCTATCAGACGGACTAGCCTACTCACAGCTAGCTAACTACAGTAGCTGGTTATTGTTAGAGCCAATTTATCTCTTCAGTGATGTCCAAAGATTTGGGCATGTAGACTCAGTACACTGTGGATACTCACCTGCCTAGAAGAGATTATTGAAAACTGAAGATCAAGTGCCCAGTGGTTCATCAGGACTCTCATACGTCTAGAAATCTTCGTGTGGAGTTTGCGTGTTCTCTCTGTCATCTGAGTTTCCCCCAGTATGGCAGTTTCCTCCAGCAGTCAAAAGATGTGGAGATTAACTGGTATCTTTAAATTGCCTGTAGTTATGTGTGTGCTCTCTGATGGACATAAGCAGTTGGAAAACAGAATGAGAAAGAAGATAAAATGGGGAAGAAAGCCATGCTATATAAAAAATTGTAAAACATTCAATAACTTACAGATAGATGACAATGAAATATCTTTCACAGAAGTTAACAAATCTTTGACCATTATAAGATGAAAACTTGGAAAGGATCCATGTGTAAAAAACATTATTTCAAGGTATCAGCACTATCCTATTAATTGCTATGAATTTAATTCTTGGTGTATATGTGTCTAATTTATTAACCAGGCCAATAAAAGCCTTAAATTTAAGCTTCAAGAACGTAGCTGAGAGTCAAAACCATAATATGAAAGTCCAATGATCATAATGATGATGTTAAGAATGGTGTTTTACACTAAAACAACTCAACACTAATATAAAAAAACTTTTTGTGTTTCTGCATGTTTTCCAGAGTTTTAGTATTCACAACCTAGATAATTAGCCATGATTATTGACAGGAATTTTTATGAGCACAATACTTAGCTATATCTGAACCTACAATTACCATTTTTTAAATGCATAATGATTACTGAATACCATGTGAGAAATACTTCCACATTTGCTGTATACAAACAAATTGGATGCATACGTTTCACTGACTTTGTCATTTAAAACAAGATTCTAAATTAAGCCTCAGCGTGCCGAGGTATGCAGAATCTACATTTTTATGTTGTCATTAATTTAATATATCCTGTGGAGTTTTATAGCAAACTGCTTATTTTCAGTGTGGCACTATAAGCAATGTTTCGTTCGTGCTGCTGTTCAACTTCAAAGAGAAACTCCCTTTCCAAGGTGACAAGACTGTAGGAATCCTAAACATGCTTACACAGCCTAACGTTTATTCCAGATATTGCCAAAAAAAACTTAAAAAAAAAAACAAAAAAACACACTTGACCCGTCAGAGGCTGAAAAATACAGACTGGTCTCCCTCTTCTCATTTCTAACTTATACTCTTAAGTGTAGTATCCTCAATCAAGGGTCTAACATTGTAATGCAGAACAACCTCTTGGAGCTTCTCCAAAATGGCTTCAGAGCTGGACACTTGACAAAGATGGCCCTCCTGACTGTTATGCGTGGATTGGGAGTATAAAGAGTCACCCAACCAGACCTTTGCACAGCTTCTGAGATATTGAGATCTTATCCATCCTCTTTCAACTTTGCATTGTCTGTACTGCGATGAAATGGTTTGGACCCACCTGCCCTTCCCTCTAGAGGACACTATAGTCTCTGCTCAGATCTCCACCTGCCCTTCCCTCCAGAGGACACTATGGTCTGTGCTCAGATCTCCAACTGCCCTTCCCTCCAGAGGACACTATGGTCTCTGCTCAGATCTCCACATGCCTCATCGACATTGCAGCCTGGATGAGGGAACCTCACCTCCTGCTGAACTTCTGAGCTTCTTGTCTTCCTTGCCAGCCCTCAAATTCACCATGACATTATTGTACATCTTGGATCATCAATACTGTTTCTATCAAGGTCGGCCAGGAGCCTAGGGATAATAATACATGGCCAGCTACCCTTTGCTGACCACGTAGCAGCTTTTTATTTACTCTACATAACATCAGGAAGACCAGGCTTTATTTGTAAGAATGCAGTTCAGCACTTAGTCATGGAACTTATTTCACAAGGAGACTTCTGCAGCTGTTGACTGAGAGGGCTACTAACTTGAGCTGTCAAACATCTGGAGATGATTAAAAACATAGCAACACATCTGGTATTCAATCAGCCTAAATGCTCTCCTTTTACACCCCACTGTCTGTCTTTGGCTCTTTATAGATGCTCACATCCAGTTAATGTCCTTGGTGCTGGCTTTCAGAGACATTGATGGAACAAAATAAATCTTCATTAAGTTCCTCATCAGGACCTGCCAGCAGGCCGATGCTGCTTGGTTGTCTCTCCATCACATGAACATAATACTAATTCTGGACACTTCTTATGTGTGGTTCCTCGATGGTGGGACGACCTATCCAACCACTTCGAGTCATCAGAGGATGTTGCATCAAAAAACACCTCAAGACCCATCCAGATGTTTTTCTGGGAACATCTCAAATTGCTTCTCTAGCCACTGGCCCGTTCAGTCTTCATCTGCTATTCCATCTGATGGATGGCTCTGCCTTGTACTCAGTGACATAACATTCTCATGAAACAATGGCATAGTCACCTGTGTGCAGGTATGCATGATGCTGTTATAATATTCCTGGTATCCATCCATCCATCCATCCATCCATCCATCCATCATCTGTAACCACTTGTCCTGTTCAGGGTCATGGGGGACCAGCACTTTGGAGGCTATAGATACAAGGCAAGAAACAACTCCAAATGGGGTGCGAACCCATCGCAGGGCACTATGATAATAACGAACATAATCATACAAAGTTTGTCATTAATATATATTAAAGCTGATAAGGTATGTTAGGATAATAAGCTATATTTTCATGCTGCTTATGAATATTCAATGAATGCATAATAAATGCATTATGAAGGTGCAGTTAATGTAAAATGTTACCCTATAGTGTTACTTAAACTAATGACATATTGGATAACTCATCTCAGCTCTGTGCTGTAACCACTCCTGAGTGGTGGCCCTGATCTACTTTCTGCAGCAGTGTCAACAACAATAAATGACACAACACTTCAAACCAGGATCTTACTGATGCATTAATCTAAAAATGGTCAGTTTAATAAACCTAAAGCTGTCCCGAACACGTTTGCTCACCCAGTGGTGGTGTGAGTAGGCTCAGCGAAGCCATCTCCTCGCTTTAGACCTTAGGCAGCATACTCGCACTCGGTGCAGCCCTTGTCACGGACACAGTCACTGCATACATCACCACCCCCTGATAACCTGCCTGCCGTGGATGGTAGGCATCCCTCCCGTCTCCCAGTGGGCATGCGATTGCTCCTGCACACAGAAGTCTGATGGTGCAGCTTTTGCTCAGCGCTCACCCCCTGGCATCCTTCCTCTACCCTTTCACACGGGCACACTGCCTGTTTCCCTTCTAAGAATTGGCCAGTTGACTTCAAATGGCCTTGAATCCACAGCCAGAAAAAATATTCCAACAAAATGCTAAGCCAACAGAGAGCTGTACAGTAAATCTGAATGACGTCTGATCTCATTGTTTTAAATTAGAATAGTGATGCCTTTTCAGAACTGTTCTTACACCGCAGGTTTGTCATTCAAACTGTGATTAAATGGCAAAAATATTTAGACATGGTTCCTTTGGAAATGATAAAATAACTAACTATCTGTAAGAAAAAGAGAAAATGTCCTGCCAATTATACAGTTACAAATAGAACAGCACAGTCATTTGGCAACAACTGGGGAAGAAAAAGGGTGAAATTTTAAAAAAGGGCAAAAACTTTTAGATTGTTGACTTTAAAGGCTTATTTATTTACCAATTGTAAGAACAAAAGGAGCCAGTAACTTTTTACATTGTTGACTTTGAAGGTTTATCTCTGTACCAATGTAAGAACAAAAGGAGGCAGTAACTTTCTCTCTTTCCACTTCAAATGCCACTTAAGTAAAAATATCTTGCGAGAAAATCATTCATTCTTCATTTTTTCTGCATCAAACCTGAATTGTAAAAACAAAAAAAATTAATTTTTGTTCTTCTGTTTGTATTGCCTTTACAAAGAAATGTCCAATTAAATGATACCGTTAACAAATTAAGGTTGTTAAGGTTCCATGATTGCTATGAAAATAATTTTGGTAAAAAAATGTATTAAAAATATCTCCAGGGCAGTTAATAAGTATAATGTACTCATGCTGTGTACACATTCTCTGTGTTACACATGATTAACTTGCTACTCCACCTCTCAGGGTCTGCAATTTGCATTTGCATAATTTTGTCATCTCTATTTAAAGACTTCTATAAAATCCTACGACTTGTAATTGATTTATTTTTTTTACTGTGATAAAAATCGGATACTGTCCTCCTTCTGGGTAAAGGGAAAAAAAACAAGATAATTGACATTGCGTTGTAATTACAGCAGAATTGGTATAATTATTGCTCAGTTCAAACATGAAATTTTCTCATTATGGCACATAAAACAAGACATTCGGATCTAATTGGCTTTCATATTTTGCTGGATCATACAGAGGGGCTCTTTCGCTACTGATGCAGCGCAAAATTCTGCCTAAATTGGGTTAGTGTGGGTTAAATGGAATAGATCCCAGCTTGTACACCAATTAATTTTCCTCCTGCTTCATTGAGGCCTGCCAGGCTTCCCTTATTCTACATCTCCTACTCTAAAACACATACTATGCATTCACTGAGCCTGTTTCAAAGTCGCAACCAAAGATTTTAACCAAACCGAAATATGCACATAAAATATATACGTATTTGTGCTGTTACATTAATCGATTGCCGCTCGTATTGCTTTTAAAGGTGAATGCGTACTTGCATATCAGTTATGTCAATCCCTGTTAATAATGTGAAGTGCTGTGTTTTGTTTAAGCCAGGCGTAATGGGTCCGATGTCATCCAAACAAATTCCACTTTATTTTTGTCCATAGGACATGGTTCCAAAAATCATTTATATGCTTGTTTGCAAATATGAGATGAGAATTTAGGTTTCTTATGACTAACAGACTTCAGTCACAAACCTCATTTTGAGCCATAGTCATTCTTATTGCAGTGTCATTAACATGAGGCTTTTAAGGACATAAGAAATTTACAAATGAGAGGAGGCCATTCGGTCTATCAAGCTCGTTTGGGGAGAACTTAACTTATAGCTCAAAGTTGTTAAAATCTTATCTAGCTTTGAATGCTTTCCTGGTATCATCCGTGATTTCCTGAACGAATCTGAGATCTACTCACTACTAGTGTTCTTTATTTGGAAGTAATGCTGTCATTGTGGCCCAGTGAAGTCCCAGGATCTTAGAAATGGCTCTGTAACCATTGTCTGTGTCACACACACGCGCACACACACACACACACATACATATATTTTACATTATATAATCAATATAATCATACATATGTTTGTTCCTTTGATGTGACAACTTCACTTGGATGGTGAGGATTAATATGAGTGTGCTTTAGATTCAAAAGGGGCCGTCTGTAAACAAACCAGGCTGTGTTCGATCAGCTGAATCTAATTATCAATTAATTATGGTCAATTGGTTCATTAACTAAGAGGGCAGTGCCGTTTCACATGGGTGATACGGGTGAATGAATTAAAGTAAATAAAATAGTGATCAAAAAACTCTGTTATGTGTTTCTGCGGGGTTCCTTTGTTTAATATTTTGTCTCGAAATCTGAAACCATTTAGTGTGACAAATATGCAAGAATAAAGAATCAGGCAAATGCTTTTATCCTTTTTTCATGATGCTATAAAATGCTTTTTTAGAAAAAGGATCAGTTATTTAAAACGTTTCAGCTGTACAAATGCTGCATGAGAAGATAGATGTCAGTAGATGTGCTGTGAGTCTCTAGAACTGGGGTGCAGAATCGATATCTGAGAGCTCCCTGGATCCACCTAGGTCACGGCTCACTTTACCCCCCCCATCGCTGTTCAAAGGCAGGCATACAGAGAGGAGCTGTGTCCCTTTGCTTCTGTTGGAAGAGTTCTTAAGGACTGCTGCGTGCAATGTTAATCAGGTAAGGGCTGCATTCCAGTGCTATAAAAAGATTCCTCAATGAAAGGCTTTGAAGTCAAAGCCATTTGAATGATTTTTGTGAATGACGCTGGCTTCGGCTCTCCTGGGAGGTGGATTGCATCCAGGCAAGACAGAGATGTTAAAGAGTGACGCCGCAGCCGGAAGCCCCTGCCTTTCGCTGACTTTCAATTAAAACTTAGGGAAAAACAAGACTTCTACAGCTGTCCGCTTCACAGAGGAAACTGAACCCGCTGCCCAGAGAAAGCCTTGCAGTTCTCCTTTCCGATTTTCCATTAATTTCCACCTAATTGTTACATTTTCCCATCCCTCTGTCTACTTTCAGAGAACACAAGAGAATTACCTGGGATGCATTCTATCCCAGTTCACTTCTGCAACCAAATACCTTGCAGAATTTTAAAAGTTAATGAGGTTGATGAATTAATAATTTGGCATTTTGATGCAGTTATAATTAAGACCGATGCTACAGCTTTGAAAGAATGGTGAGGGACACCCTTCTGTGATTTCTGGGTCAAGGAGGGCGCCCAATGATACTAGAGACTATCAAAAACTGATAAAATATTTAAAATGGTGAAATGGTGAAAACCACAGATTGTGCAACAGCAAATACATGTGTAGTTTGTCCTCAGATACTTTTACATCTCTCGCTGCTGAATGTGCCATTTGACATATTATTTTTAACACTCCCCAAACACCAAGCATCCACAAAAACAAATGCTGTTGGTACTGGGCGAGGTGCCAGCATGGGAATTTTTGCCATTGTGGTCTAACTGGGGAATCGTTGGCTCCTGTACAATAAGAAGACAGCTGCAATGTTTATTTGTGACCATGAAGGACTGCAAAATCAACCTAGTTCGATTACATGCAAATGTAGTATTACTTTACAGTAATTATTTGCTCATTGGAATGCAACCGAATTTAATTATTGTTCTCTTGATTTTTATAACCAGTGCCTTAACGGGTGTGTCTTTTGTCTGGCCTTGGATGTAATTTGGTATGGGGAAAAAAAATCCCTGAAATAGAGGGAAGCTTAATAAAAACCACCTTGGAGAATGAGGGGGAAAATGAATGAGGTTTGGACAGGAGAATGATCACAGGATCACAGTGGTCACAGGGCCCCTTAGTCGGCACCTAACTACTATATCTGTATGTGTGAATGCCTGTGTGGTCACAGGGCCCCTTAGTCGGCACCTAACTACTCTGTATATGCCCCCCCCCATCCCTGGAGAATTCTGAGACTCACAAAGTATCTTCTGGCAGCCAGTTGGCAAAGCCATTGGGGTCTGGGTGGCCATTGTCTCCAGAAGAAACCTTTTGTTGCCTCAGTTCACATTACTTATTCAGTAGGATGCTTCGGAATGGCTGAACAAGACCCTCATGCTGCCTGGCTGCTCATATTGCTCGTACACTGACTTGCGTATCCAGTGCGTGATCCGCACTGCAAGAAGCAGCTCTGAGCATCAGGGAGGCACTTCAGAGAAACAAACTCAATCCCCTTATTGCGTCACAGAAAGCCCTTCGCACGTCTCCAGCCGTCGCCTTGACAAATGTTCAGACGCAGCACCTCACAGCTCTATCCTCATCATTTGTTTAGGATTCTGGGTGAAATTCATTCATTCGCATGTACTCTGAATACATTTTTCAAAAGAAATATACCATATATTTCAGTTTTCATTATATATATATATGTATATATATATATATACATATATATATATATGTATATATATATATATATACATACATACACACACACACACACAGCATATACTCACGCACGCGCGTGCATAATTAGAAGCTGTGTGTGTGTGTATATATACCATACAGATATAGATAAGACCCTCAATTTCCAATTAAACGAAAATAAATTCCTGGCAATGACAGAAAGAAAACTGAACATGACAGATTAAAGCAGAGAAGTTTGTTAACAAATATCTACTACATTTATGTTTAAGGGCTTAGTTTTGCCATGTATCATGTCCATCCATCCATCCATCCGTCCAACTATCTTTAAGCAGCTTATCCCTGTCAGGGTCACATGGTTTGACATTAACCTACAATTTAACAAGAGGCAAGAAAGTGCAAAATTAATGATAACAGCATTTCTGTTGTCTTGCTGTCACATTTTTTTCCATCTGGTAGTGACTGTCTGTCATGCTGGCTGACCAGTGCCCAGATTTATTACCTATCGTACCTTGAGTGCTCCCTTTGCACCACGGTAACATTACTGGGCATCACTGCAAAAATGTCACTGAAGTAAATTGCCTAGGAGAACAGTTATAACAGAGGGCAGCTCAAATCAGAAAGCTTTCTACAAACTCACATACTCTGGACTTCATATATTTAAAAAATTATATTTGTTTTAAAACAAAGTGTTTAAATGTATGTTAAGGAGTTTAATTTTGTGGATGTCCTTTGTTTGGTAATAAATATCAAGAATATCTTTAAGAAAGATGTGTGTGTGTGGGGTTAGAATAGGTAGGGCTGTGTGCTTCATTCCTCTCCCCAGCTGACGTCTTCTATCCACACACTGTAGGTTTTCTCCTCATACTTTGGGTTCTACCCACTGTTCAAAGATATGTGGTGATGTGAATCAGCACCTTTCAGTTACTTGTAACTGTTTCTTCTGTTACCTGAGTGTCTTGGGATATCCACCAACCCTATTGCGATCTTGTACTGGATAAATATTAGCAAAATTGATATGACACAGAATTGTACAGGAAAATATAAATATATTTTTTTCATTCAATAGCGCAAGACTGTAGGTATAAGAAGAAATATCTACATTACACACCCTGATTAGCACTGCAATTGGTGAAATTTCTACATTGCACATCCCATTCAGCACTGACATTGGCAAAATATCTACATTACACATGCCATTCAGCACTGACATTGGCGAAATATCTACATTACACATGCCAATCAGCACTGACATTGGTTCTGGTTGTCCGAATGTATTTGACATCAAATGTGTGACATTTTAACAACTTAGGAAATTATGGTTATGAGCAAGTTTCTGATGTTCTGACATTTTTACAATTTTGTTTCTTATTTTGTGTTTCACTTGTCCCCTTTAAACTGATACATCTTGTTAACACTACTAGGATATAGACAATTAAAAAAATTATAAAAAGCTATGAGCAAATGCACATTTTGATATTCTTAATATTAATTGGACTACAAGAAACAGGAATAATTGAATGTTGTTGGTAAACAAAATAGACAAAAATCAAATTATCCTCCTCTTCTTAACTTACAGTGAAAGTATAAATTTTCTAATTTATAAAGCTTCAGAAAATATAGGCCTAAATGTGATTTTTTTTTATAGATAAGAAAATGCAAATGAATTGTCAAGTGAAGACATGTCTGATGTTTTACTTTACAGCTGCATCTTACTTCAAGTGTTTGTGTTGCTTTGTGCAAACTGAGCTTAATTGGTCATCTATGGGCATCGGTCATCTGCTGCAGGCCACCTTTTTATCAGGCTTAACACAATGGAAGCTTAAAAAAAAGAAAAAATGCATTCTACCATTTTATCAGAAGGCACGTTGACATAGAAGAGTACATTCTGTCTGACTCATCGGCGACTGGAAACAGCAAGCCACCAGTAATCAGCACCTTTGAGACGGCAGATTACTATAGCAGAATCAATTCGTCCTCTTTCTGGAAAACCCTTTCAGGTACAGGCCTGGCCCGACACTTTGGTTCTGTTATCCTTTCCTAAGAGCGCTGGCTTCTGTAGGGCATTTGGTGTGTGACGGAAATCAGCTGCTCAGCTGTGGGAGCCTGATAATGGGGTCTCCCGGAGATTGACGGTGAGGGGGAAATGGCAGCTGGAGTGTAAGCGATGTAATGATAGGGTTTGTGATACAAATTGCTGGCATGCCCACTCATAACAACTGGATGGTAATCAAAGCATTTCACACTCTGCTCAGCTGCACAAAACAAAGAGTAGGCTGTTCGCTTGCTATCTGTAGGGAATTTGAGGGGGTTAACTGTACCCTGTAATTTCCAATTTCCATCTTGTTGTCAAATTACATGTTCTCTTGCGAATTAAAAAAAATCGCAGCTATATTTGTTTAGCTACAGTTTGTCTTTTGATTGCCCCTTTAAATATGTTTTGTTGCCATAAAATATCATGCCTGGCCAGTCTGGTACAATGCATGAGCAGCGAACTAGAGATTAATAAAAAAATAAAACTAGTAAATATTAAATAGAAGCAGCTAATATGTATGATCAGAAATATAATTTCTCAACATTAATCTTAGATTCAATTTGGAATTTCGTTGCCTGCATGTAGAAATACAAGGGATTGGTTATGATTTGGTACAACACAAGAAATTTTGGACAATAACAAAATACAGAGGTATCACAACAATATAGAAGCAAGACAACATCCAATCATGTACTCAGTGACATAGCAGAGGTATTGCTAGGATCTACGACTTCAGCTGCTTAGCCCCAAAGACATAAGCTGTCCAAGGATCTACCAAAATCACCAAAATGAAAAGGCAGCCCTAGAGTGTTGTTGTGATATATGGAAATTCTCAGACTAAGATCACGGTTGTTTAAACATTTAAACATCTGAGCTAAACAAATCATCTGGGGCTCATTCGGATTCATTTGGGGCTTCAGCCAACGCAAGATGTGTAACACAGCAGCGCCAACACAAACAGTAGATACAACAAAACAGGGCAACAAGCAGCCAGTACAGCAACTGCATCAATGCACAAATAGCAGCTGTAGCAAAACACAGGAGTAGGTGCTGTGATTGTGGTAAAGAAGGGTTATATCTGGCTGAGCTTTTTGATGAGCCACGTCATTTCAGGGGTGAAGTTGTATCACTTGATTAGACACTGACATGGCAGTTTGGCAAAGTGGTATCTTTGGGGCTGGAAGGGTTTCATGGAAATCTTACCAGCTCTATTTTTTGTTCTGGCATGAAGAGGTCAATTATTGCTGGTAGCTGACAGGCAATGATCTTCTCTACAGAATGGACCACCTGGTGCTCTCACTGATGTCGCAGGAGAAGCGCTCTGGATGAGATGGGAGATGTATGAAGAACAATCTCTATTGGGCTTTCCTGTAGAGGAAGGTAACATTAATGTCCTACCTCAAAGTACAGAGGTGAAGGTTTATTCCTGCATTGAGGTTTCCTCAGGTCAGCAGCAGTACACCTTGCAATTAATTTCCCAAAGTGAAGCTAATTTATTACCTGACAAGGATGTTTGATGTATGAAATCCTGCATGAACAACTGCTGGTGAGGGAGTTCAGTAACCCTGATACAGGAAAACACTGATCAGTCCTCCTTCTGAGCCCCCATAATGCATGACACAGCACAGCATTAAGGAAGTGTATTGCTTACACTGAATAAATATTACTACACACGGCAATTTCATCTCAATGGAGAGTTGTGAGCTGCACTGTTATTCGAGGAATACCCTCTGTGCTACCACTGTTACACGGACCAACACATTTAGACCATAATGGGTAGAGCATTCAGAAGAAATATGCCAATTTGCACCCTTAATAAATGGAACACTTTTAAGATTTGGTCATATTTGTATAAAATGGCACAGCCTGAGCGGTGAGGAAAATATTACAACTGCTTGTTTTACTTCATTCTTCATTCCAGACATGGCTCTTATCTTTTGAGAACTTCCAATAAACCACAGATGTTTATGTTCTGAATTTCTTCTTGTATTCCACTTAAAAAAGAGGAATCTGTGAACACAACTGGTGAGGTAAATAGAAATATGATGGTGGAAACCTGTTGAATAACACATAGCTGGCCAAAGCCTAATTTCAGACAATTAACCTAGTCATCTCAGCATTTGTGAACCAGTACAAAATAAACACAGCTGGCATTGGTCTGGTGACACAGAAATTTAGGTGGACAAAGAAAATCAGTTTGTTAAGCTTTAATTAGTTAATGTGCAAATCTTTTTTTCCTTGTAACCTGCCATCATCTATTACTGTCAATCAAATTATCCATGTTTTCCTCTGCTGCCCCTTGTCAGGGTCATCCATTCATCCATCTCCCAACCCGCTTATCCTACAGGGTCCTGTCAGGGTCATTGGCCATTAAATAT
>JAABNY020000008.1:2515121-2530687 GCA_015164015.2 Brevimyrus niger | reverse complement strand
TATATATATGTTTTTACCATGGACAATTCGAAATACATGCAATTGTACACAAATGATACCTGAGTAAAATGTATTAGTAACCTAACACACTACATATGATTTATTCCAAAGAGCATACATGGAGTTTACTGAAGGATTACCTGTATATACATAAGGAATTAAATGGAATGACATCACTGCTCTCCCAGCACACGTCTCTTCCCTATTACTCATATTAATCCATATTAATCAATATTTCTTCACATTACAACCCCAAACTGGAGGCTGTGAACTCATTCTATACAAGACTAAAATTAACCAACTGATAATTACATTGGTGTCCGTCAAAGTTGAAGTAGTGCTTGCAACAGAAGAATGTCCCCTGTTGCCTTTGGGTGACAGCCATTGTTATTAATATGTGAGTAAAAGTTAACAGATTTAGTTTAACATACCGAAGTTTCGCTAAAGATAAAATGCACAAGGAAAATTTTGTGAGGGGAAAAAAATTACATTTCCAGTAAAGTGCTGCCGACGACATTGCTAACGTTAGAAATACGATTGGCCCACAAGCGCTCTCTAGTGTTTGCATGTGATGTGCTCTCGCCGAACCACTTTACAAACAGTTAAAGCTCTTCTTCATAAACTGATTTTCACCAGGTTTCCCTTTGCTGGTTTTTCCTGTGCACTTTGCAGTCACCTGCTACTTTGCCTGGACAAATCTTCTATGTAGGTTCTATTCCTTAATGAATGCTAACCTTTTATCACACATTTCTGAGTGGAAGCTGAGTGTAAAGGCATTGCCGTTGGGTAGCCAGGTAATGTTTACTGTGTTAGTTTGTTCAGCCTTCCCACACCCATATTTTCCATACGTTGGATGTTTCTTCCCAAAATGAACCTAGAGTCAAAGTTGCTTACAGCAATATCAAACGACTGTATTCAAACAATATGAAGATGTATTGAAAACAGTCAAGTATAATTTATTAAACAAAGCAATGTTTTCAGATATTAGCCACAGAACCTGGATTAAGTATTAAGGATATAAATATTTGTGTGGACTATCCACCAATTTATGAAATTCCATCTATCCGTCCATCATCGTAATTACTCAATCCCAGCTGGGGCGGGGGGACCGGAGCCATCCCAGAAACAATGGGTGCAGGCAGGACTCAGCCCTGGGCAGTAGCCAACACACCACAGGGCCCGAGCACGCGCGCGCACGCACGCACACACACACACACACACCTTATGAAATACCATTCCTGAAAATTCCCATGAGGAATCCTGCATTGTGATTTCTTTTCCAATGCAATAGCTTTAGGATAGATGGTATGAAATGATTCATGTATAAAATGATTAATGAAACATACTCAATCCTTAAATCTTATTGATAGACGTTTAAAATAAAAATTGGTTGAAATACAGTATGATGAATTACAATATCATAGGATACAAGGATACAAAAAGTTTGGGATGCCTCATGAGAAGGGGCAGAAAACTTAGATACTGTGTTCTCATAATGGGAAGCACTCAAAATGCAGGTAGTTTGAAAATAGATGAGGGGAACCCAACACAGCAGCCAAAGGCCTTTGTACTGTAGTGCGGTAACAGCATGTCACTTACATAACATGGGGGGCTGCTTTGTGGCATATGGATTGCAGCTGAGTTCCCTGCAACTTACAGTTGTTTGCATATTCCAGTTGCATCACAAATAAAGGGTGATTGATGAGTATATGGGTGATATAGTGGGCTCACATCTCCAGGGCTATGGGTTCGAATCCCACCTCTGCCCTCCGTGGAGTTTACATGTTTTCCATGTATTTGCCGGTTCCCTTTCATAGTTGAAGTACATACAAACTTAGGCTTGCTGGTGTCCTTAAATTGCCCATAGCTTGTCCTTTCATGTTTATGCATGTATGTGTCCTACTGTTGATGGGCATCCCACCCAAACTGTGTCTGGTGCAGCCTGGAAGAGGTACCAGGCTACCCTGACAGGGTTAGCATTTAGAAAATGGATGGATGGGTTGATGTTGAGTTTGTGTCATTTTGACAGCAATTGAAATGAACTATTTACAAGGTTGGAGGTTTATATTTTGATTTTTAAACACCAAAACCTTATTCATTAAAAATATCACAGACGGTAATGCCACATTAAACAGCAAGATTGGAGTAGACGGTATTTGGAATATATTTCTGCTGGTTTCATAGTGATGGTACTGGGACTGCCTTCAGTATAAATATGCAAAACCCTCTTCCCAAGATCCATAAATTTTAAAAAAGTGGTATAGTGGGTAGGGAAGCAATTGTCAAATGGATTGTCAAGGTCTTACCACTAAATATCAAACAAGGACTCTTACTCTTCATGCTAATAATTCGTAATCATTGAAATATATTTCAGTATTCCAGTAAATGTTAATCTCTGAAATATCACTAATGAATTTCTTATTCGCTGACAAATTAGACCACCATGATCAGCCACACACAGATTATTTTTTGCTTTGGTTGTTCAAACGAACATTAATAACATTATGTGTTATTAATTTGTCTACAGAAATTATGGAGACTTGGTCAAATCTCTGTGGAATATTTGATGTTTAAGTTGTGTTATTGATAAACCAGGCTGACTCACATTGTGAAGTTATGCGATTTCACAGAAGGTCTTATTATGCTCAAAGATTTCAACCTAAAAAATGCTGATGTGAAATGCTATTGAGGTATGGAGTGGAGACAGCCAAGGCTTTGCCCCTATGTGTGCGTGCAGATACACTCCTGTGTAGCTGAGCAAACTGCTAAACACACCTGGTAAGGGGCAGGTGCCACTTGGTGCTTGTTTGGTTAAGTTTAGTTATATATTTTCTCTTTTCACTTTCTTTTTAATTTAGGTAGGTTTAGGGAGGAAGAGTTTTGTTTTGTTCATTTCTTTGACTCTGTCTGGGTTTGTCTCCTGCTTTGGGTTTTTGGCCCTATATTAAATAAAATAGGGTTTAATCAGACGGATTAAATGTGTGTCGTTGTCCCTTGTTATTCCATGTTCCATTTCCATGACTGACCTAAACCAGGTCATGTAACAACCCCACATCAAATATGAAAGCAATTCATGGAACAAAATATGTGGGAGATGTTCTAACTTTGGCCATAGCTATCAGGGTTGGGGGCTTCCAGAATACATTTATCAGTTCGAATCCAAATCAGGAAATGGAACTGAAATTCGGTTTAGAAAATAAACACATCGGGGGCAGAATTTCAATTGAATTTGAACTTTATTTGAAATTACAGCTCCAGTTCCATTTCCTGATTTGAATTGGAATTAATGAATGTATTCTGGGATGGCCTCAACTCTGATAGCTATGAATTCTTTCAGTGCCATATGAGTAGACCTGGCTCATTAATAATTAAAGGATAGAATTACCTTAGAGTCAGATATACATTTCTATTACTTCATACCTGACATTTTTACAAAAGGTGCGAAGAATATTTTTTCCAACATTCCTGTATCAGGTGTATTAAAAGAATAATTCATTACAAGATTACAAGTAGGTAGTCAAGTGTCTTAAACATAATTGCACAGAAGGTAAAGATTATGCATAATTTTCAAATTTGAAGCAGGCTCTCAATGACATTTCCACGAAATATGTCACCAAGATAATTTAGCATAAAATGATTGTGTTAACTGTCATCAATAAATGGTGTGCTATGGCAATACAAAAAAAATGCTGATGTAAGCCCAGAATTGCCAGCCCAGTATGCAATCAGGCAGCACAACAGTTTTGGATTAAACTGAGTGACTGATATTAAAATCCTCATATATGCAAACACTGACAGCAACACCAAGGTAAGTGGTGAGTTAGCAAATACAATAACAGCAAAGAAGAAAATATTATGCTCATGAAGTTTGTAATTTTCAAGCAGTTAAGGTCTCTCCCTCAGTTCTGGAATCACACACACATACACACAACAGGTCCCGAACCACATATGTGCTCCAACCACCGCCCTTGTCTCACATAAACTGAGGCTTTACAGAATCTGGGGGGAAAATTCTGCTGTATTGGAATCATAGCTGAGATGAACAGGACAAAAGAACATTAAAAATGGAGAATTCAAACTCATATGACAGTATGAAGAAGAGACAAATAAGTGCATAGCTGCAACAAGATATTTAACAGTGACTGGTTGTTATTCAGTTTCTATTATTGTTTTTTTATATTTCAAGACCAGCTTATCCGATGCAAGGTCACAGTGCGGCTGGAGCTTATCCCAGAGCACAATGTGGGGTGTCCCCTGTATAGGATGCCTGTCCATCACAGGACACAGTACACAAAGCAAACTTTAGAGACACCAGTGAAGCTGAATTACATGTCTTTGGACTAAATAAACCTAAATAAGTGCTAAATTTCACAAACTGGCGATTCAACCCAGAACACTGGAGCTGCGAGGCCCATAGTTCTACCCATGGCTACGCTCGTATTTATCACTATCTGAAACTGAAGAATTTGCCCATAATAAATCTGCATTATTCAGTAATCCCCTAGTGAGCAGCATTCAACTACTGTATTTAATTTGGTAGTAATATCTTGCCGTTTTTATACCAGATAGCATTGTTGATTGTAGGGTCTTTACTGTTGGACAGCAAAAATTTGTGGTAACATTTTTTGTGATTGCCCTGTCTATAATAATTTTTGAACCCATTCATAACACATTATAATGCATTCGTAACACATTATAGCCATATTTATTATGCATTATGAATGCTCTGTTTAACGGTCATCTATAATACATTATAGATAATTTCACAATACAGTACAAAGCATCCTAAGTTCTTATACCAACCATTGTAATGCATTGTGAAGTTATAAGGAGTGCATTATACATGCGAGTTTCACTGGAGCTTATGAAGTACTATATTCAACACTATAATGTCATATGACTGTCATCAGAAGATGCTGTAATGCTTTAATAATTCCTATACCAACCATGATCATGCATTGTGAAGGTGTCTATAATGAATTATAGATGACAGCTTTAATAATAATAATAGATGCTTTATTGATCCCTGTGGGGAAATTCTCTTTACCTTCCCCATCTTGCTCTCCATGAAAGCAAGCATGGCCATGAAGGACAGCCACCATTGTTGTGCTGAGGGAGCTGGGGGGGTCAAGGGCAGTGTTCAAGGGCCCACAGTCATGCTGAGGCCGTTCTTGGACCGGTGACCTTCTGATCACAGGTGCTGTGGTCTAACCCACTGAGCCCTCAGTGTCCCCCTGTTACTGAGTGTGTTTTATTTAGACTACATATGTAATAGTAACCAGGCAAGAATGGGTTGTATTGAAATGTATATGCTTAATGAAGTATTGTGTTGTGTTATTAAGACAGCATCCAGAACTCCCTAAGGTTCTTGCAGGCCCACCTTAAAACTGTCTCCTGCTTAGCTTCCCAAAAGAACTTTTGCCTGACGTATATTATTGATAATTGCTTGAACACTTTAATAATGAATCCAGTACCACTTTAATTACTTTTATTCAGCCTAGTCTAACCATTAATACTGACTGTTTTAATTATAGTTTCTCAGGTTCTAAAAATACAACTGATGGTGGGTATTTATGTACTAACATTGTTTCTGTATCACTAATAGATAGAGTACTAATAGAATAGAGAGGCTAAAATGCTTGACGATTTGACAGGAATTATGAAAAAATTGAAAGGCTCTTGTGCACTAAAGAAGAGGAAGATGCACACATTAATACTGCCCCAGTTCACAGATCTGGATCTCCATCCTTTGGTCTTGGCACCACTTGAGTCTCTGAGATGGAAGGATCCCAGTAGGCCAGATTCAACGCATCATTCCTACCAATAATGCTTTAATTTTCTGTTATACCACATCACTGTTGAATTTGTGAATCTGATTGGTCGAAAGTGTGTTGAAGAATATTCTAACTGCACACAAAGTGCCAGCCAGGCGAATCACATTAGTAAATCAATGCAGTGATATATGTAATCTTTAATTCTAACTAAGTACGAGTGAGTGTACGAGAAGCTGTGCATAATACATTTTTAAATGCACTGTTGCAGTGGCTAAGAACTACCCAAAATTGGGCTTAGCGACAGGCAAAGTTGAATAACAACTGATTGTCTTAGCATTGGACAATTTTTGAATTAATAGTAGCTAGGGTCCACAGAGGCAACCACCCTCTGCACATTGGCTGGTTCCTAGCCACTGTAGCTGTGCATTTAAAAACATATAAAGGTCTGCAAGTCAGTTGTTATTCAAAGTTGCTTGTTGCTAAGTCTAATTTTCCAAACCGGAAAAGAAGAGTAATTTTATGAATATTATAATACAATGATATGAGATCAATACTGACAGAGCACCCTGGATATGTATTTTTTTCCGGCACAGACGCTGCTCTTCCAAGAATATTTTTATACTCTAACAAGATGAACAGACCGCACCCCAGGGAAGTTCACATATTAACTCTACAAAACCTACTTCACTGGATTTATTGACTAGCCAGATAGTCTTTATTGTGGTCCTGTGACACTTTGCAAATGAGAAACTAGCCCAGTGGTGCTTCAGAAACACTTCGAGCTGTGTCTTCCTCAGTACATTGCAGGGACAAAGAAGAAAGCAAGGGAAGGTTTGTACTTATTTATTATATACAAAAACCAGTGTGGCTCAGATGTGTTTTGAAGCTTCTTTTTCCCAGTTTCCTTGCCACATCACTTTGATTTCTTGTTATGAACCCTTAGTACAACACAGAAGACCTTTAATCAGTTCTGGTGTCCTGTGAAAAGTAACTCCGTTGAAATCTATTAAGGTCACCAGCAGTTTTTATGCCATATTTAGGTCACAAAGGCCTCTATTATATAAAACTGACCACATTAATCTGCAAGTGGCATCATTATTTCAGTGATGGCCTGTCATTACATCTGAACTGACTAATAAGCCTCTTGGCCAAGTCCATGTATCAGTCAGAGCATAACTGAGACAAAAAATGTGGGTAGAACAATCTCCAAATCGGGCCTCAGCCAGTGCTCACTTAGATTCCATTCAAACAAGACACAAGGACCGTCTGTGCACTGCCACGTTAATATTCAACTGCAATCTGACCCCTGACGGGCCGCCCAAGTCCACTACAAGGGCCAAACACAGAAGAGGTGACTGTTCATGAAACACGCGTTGTGTAGTGACTGGTGCATGAGTCTTAGGAAATTCTCAACAATCCGGAAATCATAAGTGGGGGGATGTGCACGGAATGACTGACTGATTTTGGTCGACTCATGTGCATTTAATTTCAGAAGTGGCCATAACTGTTGTCTCAATACATGCAAATAGACACTCTGATCTAATCTGGAAGTATGTATAGACAAGGATGAATCACATGGATTGCACCAAACAATGTTCTGAGTATACTATTTGCTGATTGCATAACTTGCACGTTACTCATACAATAAAATAGTTACTCATACAATAAAATAGACATTAACTATAAAAATGTAAATGTAAATCAGTAATCTAGGATCCTGCAAGTAGTATGGTATGTTTTATTCTATTTATATGCATCTTCCAATGTTAATTTTTAAATTGCTGCAAGGCTTATCAAATGAACTTTGATAAAAGGGCCTATTTTGACAAACATGATCTTATGGGAAAATAGTGGAAAAGAAGGGAATAGAGAATACTAATAGAGAATACTCTATTAGTATAAAATATATTATTAATAAAACTTAGATTTCAGAGTTCTCACAGTTTTCCATAAGAAAACTGACTTTCAATGACAAATGATTGACTCGTAAAAACATGGGAGAAGTTTGAATATTGAGACTGAATCCCTGTTTAATCCAGTGCTGTTGCATTTGATTTTATAGGGGGGTGAAAGTTAAGTGGAAGCTTCAGATTGCAGTTATGATAAAAACACACATGGCCTTAAGTCCACTGTGAAGATGCAGCAGGTTTATTTCGGGAATATCTGAAAAAGGTACACAGGAAATGCATGGAACACACACTTCAACAGTGCTAAAATAATGACTCCAGCAAAGGTCAATCCATATTTAAGTACAGTAGTCCTTAGCTTCTTTAATTAGGTCTTTTAAAGAAAATAAAGTTCTAGTTTTAAAGGTAAACCCAGGGTTTTAAAGTTTGATGATATTGATGAGTTTATACACACTAAAACAATGGGCAAGGCCTTTGTCAAAATAATAACTTTGTTTAATTATTGCCTCTGGACAGAATAGCTTGGAGATGTTACCCTACCAACATCCCGATGTCTATTTACGCATCGTGAGGCTAGCGGGCACCGCTAGTAGGCTAAGCAGCATTCCCATGACAACACGGACACCATGCCTGGAATTTACAGGGCAGTGACTGGGAGCAGAGGTGAGGAAGGCAATTGAATTTGATATTAAATCTTCCACAGGCATACAGACACTCAGCTGCACTGTGGTTACCAGACACATTTACCTTACGACAGTTTGACTCGGCTGGCTTACATTCTAATTTTCCTGCAAGCCAGCTTCCCTTATTAATATCAAATTCCCAGTAGATAGCATCTATGTAGAAATTAATTATAGCTGGGTAGATTAGTTTGATAGAAGGTACCAAGGAATTGTTGCGCTTTGGGTCTTGTTGGATTGAATAGACATTATGTACTTGGAACTTGACAAGATGATACTGTGATGTTTCAGCCCAGTTAAATGAGGACTACATGGTATTTTAGTCGATCATGGGCATTTGCTGGTAACTTTATAAATAAAAATGTTCAGACAGATACCAGATTTTTGGAGATGAATCCGTGTGAGCGGATGTGGAACTTCATGAAGAAACAAAAAAATATTTGTCAGAAGTATTTTTATTATTTGATTCAGGGCATATAATATGACCGTACCTCAGAACAGCAACGAGTTTGAAACTCACTCAGTTTGCATGTTCTCGTGGTGTTGTGCAGGTTTTGTATCATAGATGTCAAGGATAGTGGTCTCCCCAGCCTTGTGCTGCAGTGGTCTCCCCAGCCTTGTGCTACAGTGGTCTCTCCTGCCTTGTGCTACAGTGGTCTCTTCAACCAATCCAATTCTGTTCTAAATTTTTTAGGGCCCCAGACAGGTAAATACATTCACTGAAATGCACTCAAATACATACCATATACATTTTGAAATTGACATAAGGGAAGACATTATAAGGGATATGATTTATGATCATGATGGTCACAAATACCACAGGTTAGATCATTATTTTTATAATGCTAATAAAAATCGCTCAGTATCTATCCTCCAATTGCTTAATGGTCATAAGTTCCAGGCCCCCACTGACTATCCCAGGTGGCACAGGGCCAAAAGCTAGAATTCATGCTGGATAGGATATACTATAGGCATTTTTGAGATGACCATTGCCTCAATTGTTAATAATCATCCCACATGTCATTGAAGAGGAAACCCATGTAACAGAGAATTAATATGCAAACTCCACACACACTTTGGGCACAGGATTCAATTGCTTTGTCATGGAGGTGTGAGGCAACAGTGGTAACAATAGATGTCGCAATCCTCGGTACCCCAACCCGAACCATTCAATGCTTATGTCAACCCAGTCTGATCCCGATCCGATCTTTTAATAAATATTTAAATATACATACACATCCAGTAGGCGTTGGTGCATTTTTTGTCTGAGTTAGCCTTGTGATTTCACAGTATACCTTAGCCCTTATAGTGTTCCTGCAAGGGCTTCATTTGATTTGCTATATATTGATATACGGCTCTCTGCTGCTACTTCCTCTCAAAAGGATGGTTTTGCAAACATTGCAGATAGCTGTTGGGCAGGTTAAAGAATTTGCACATGGCTGACACTTTGAGAGAGCTTAGTTTCAGGCTTACTGCAGCATGTGACAGAACCTTACAATCAGCGTAACTGACATAAATTGGGCGGAAGCAGGAAATGAGATAGATGGGGCTTTGGTAGGCCATACTGATCAATACAAAAATGCCTGGATCTGTCCCAATTACGATCTTTGATGTTGGCTCGGGACATCACTGGTGCTAACCATTGACCCACCATGTCACCCAGTAAATATGTATGTTACCTAAAATTACAGTGTGTTGATCCTATAGGGAACAGTATAGGCTTTTACATGAAAATGTTTACATTTAATAATCCAAGAATTTGGATAAAAATTTATGCAGATTTTAAAAGCCAAGAGAGATGTATTTGTGCACAGATGTTCTATTGTAACTGTGCACAACTGGCTATTTGATAACAATATTCCCAGAATTTTTGATTTAATGCATTTAACAACAGTAATAAAACAATGGGGGAACAGAAAGGAAAACAAGACTATCAGGGTTAAGATTATATACAAACCAAAATGGAAGTTGCATCACAGTTAGGCAACAATTGGCTGCAGGGACAGGCATCGAGGTCTATAAGGGGTCACTGGGAGAGTGGTAATGAAATTCAGTCTTTTATAAGGAATGGGAATGAGGATCAGGTGAACTGTGCACTCATCCTGAAATGTCCTCTGCCCCATCTCGCAGTTTAATTCCCAATAAATCCAGTGTCCTTTTTAAACGGATGATTTTCCTGAAAATTTTCAAGCGCAATATGAAGCATAACAAAGGAAAGTTTCTAAAAGAGTGCAGATAATCAGTACTTTTAATGAGATGACCCATCCAGAGCACTCCACAAATGTTCAATTTTTAGTGGTCTAATGCGACTGGGAGCTCATTAGCGTAGAGCCCTGGGGGAAGTCAGTCCCACCCCCACCCTGTCAATCAGAGCTGATGCATTGAAACTGTGGAAGCATTGTAGGGGGTATTAAAAAAAAAGAACCTGTGGGTGTCTGAACCTGCGACGAGCCAATGGAAATGGCTGAGTTCTTATCATGCAATAATGTTAATCATGCTAATCAAATGTTGTAGTATTGATGATAATGAGGCTTGTCATGTCTGTATGGGTACAAATATGTCTGTATCTGTGTAGTTACCCATTAAATGATTGAGGAAGTAGAAGAAGATGACTGTACCTCTCGGCAACACAATATAAAATTCAGTAGGATCAGTCACTGCCTGTGGAACATTGACTCAACTCAAGTCTGTCTGCGTATCTGACGTGAGCGGGCCTGCATTCCGGACGGAGGCTGACCCACGTTCTCAGAGTGACGTCAGCCAGAGCCCCGCGAGAATATGGTGAGTCAGAGCGCCAGCCTGCCTGAGTGCCGTAGCCGTTAGTTCATCTTTGCCGATCCCAGCAACACCTTCTAATGCTGCTCAGTTCCTGCAAAGGCTGCCGCCTTGTGCATTTTCTCTGCCTTATTTGTCAAACTTTTCCTTATCTCCGTGTTCCCGTGCTCCTGTTTGGATTTTGAACATAACAGCTAGAGACAAATTTTTTGTGCTTGCAACCACCTCTCTCAAATAATCATGGTATTTAATATTTCTTATATGACTTAACACTATTAAAACTGACATTGTCATGAGACATTGCACTTTAGTTTTATGAGAGGGAGATCAATGAAAGAAAAATCAATTCCTATCAATGTGGAAAGGCTGAACATTATTCCGAACTCAGTAATGATACTACTCAAGCAGTACTGCTGAATAAAGATCTAATAATCGCAAATCACAAATGCAGGGCTTCTGATCTTAGTGTATGCTGAGATGAAGCACTGGGAGCCGATCAGTGCACTGGATCAAGCTGATGTAAAGATCTTATCTGGATACTGCCAGTGTTGACCTCCACTGGGAAGCAGGTGAGGGGCAAAAAAGATGCATTTCCTTAATAATGAATTGTGCAAATGTCTGAGTGCAACCCCAGTTGAGATGGTGGAGCGGTAGGTAGAGACACAAAAAATGGAGAGCAAGGACAGCATTAAATCACTGTATGCAGAAGAACCTGTAATGATCACATGTGACAGACTGCTCCATAATCAGGAATCGGCCCTAATCACAATTGTAAATGAATGTGCTGCATACAAGCAGTGATTTGTTGTTTTTTTCATATCAGCTGTGTACTGTCACATGTTCAGGCGGGCCACCCCTGAGGGAGAAATGCAGTATTTTCTGTCTTGAATCCCTGTTTTTTTAGTTACTAGAATCTCTTCCAAAAGGCAGCCATTGAAAGATGCAGTGCACAGGATTTGACCAATCACTAGTGATCCCGCTTGTTGTATATGTACTGTAAATATCCAAGAAGGAGGGCAAGTTACAGCTGAGATGGAGTCATTTGTATAGAAATAGTAGAAGAGTAAATTGTTCGGACATGTGTCTCTCCATCCTCACATTTAGTGTTCTGTCTGTCAGGAGGTCAGCTGTCCAATAACTTACAGATCCATTCATCACCTTAATTAATCAACTTCAACCACAGGATAGGCTGACTAGTTGCAGGGATTGTTTCAATGCCAAATATTTCACAGATATCAAGGTTTTTAATGTGAAAAAATATGAATGTATTTCAGCTCTAAATTAGACTGGCAGTCAGTGAAGAGCGCGGGATTATCATTTTAATTCCACTAACACATTGCAGCTACATTTCATATGACTTCATAGAAGCAAAGCCAGACAGGACAGCCGAATATTAATTTAATCTTCAAGTTATGAATTCCTGGCCCAGCATTTCAGAATTGTGCAGACTCATCAATTTTGAAAACTTGACTGTATTGGTGAAATAAAAACAGCCCAGATATGTTTGTCATGTGAGAGTGTGAGGTTGAAGCTGGTTCTGGTCAACGATACAGAAAGTGTGTATATGCAGCTCAAAGTCATGCCATTACATTTCCATGCCATGAAAATTTCCATCTGCTTTAGGGACACATTAAAATGTGCTTTTCCCCATTTACCCACCAATAGGTTCGCCATTCATACATCACAGCTTATCTGGGATGCCCTTGGCCCAGAAAACTGTTCATCCAGATTTAATTTAAATATCAATTTTGATATAATGGCACACCTAGAACATTTTTTTTGGAAAATGGTTATTGATGTAGTTACTTCAAATATCAATTTATAAACTTCTATCTAGAAAAACTATACATGTACTTTCATTCTCCCAGACAATGATCGTATTAGGGTTCCTGCCAAAAAGTTAGTTAACTAGCCCATATTTTCCGTAAAAGTTTCTCATAACATTGCACATCACTTACCAGTAAGATGTCTATTTTCAGAGCTGCATTTTGTGTAACTTCTATATATTACAGATGGATAGAATATCAATAGTAGCAATAATAATAATATCTCAACAGTAAAGCTGTATTGTATCAAATAAATATTTGTGGTACTTAACAGTTGAAAACAGAGAAAATAAAAATATATGAATATATACTTTTAACAATATAATTTCATTGTAATTTAATATATTAAAATATGTGCAGTTTTACCATGGAACCTATGGAATATTACTTTCAAAGTGTAAGTCCATTCCCAATGATCCAACCGGACGATCCATCCATCCATTTTCCACTTCAGGGTAGCAGTAGGTCTGGAGCCTGTCCCAGAGGCTACGGGTGCAAGGCAGGGAACAGCCCAGCATGGGGTGCCAACCCATCGCAGGGCAGGGAACAACCCAGGATGGGGTGCCAACCCATCGCAGGGCACACTCACACTCAAACCCCAGTCACTCACACCCCAGTCACTCACACATGCTCATCTATAGGCAGTTTGGTGGCTCCAAATTACCCTCAGCAGGTTTTTGTAATGTCAGAGGAAACCGGAGTTACCTGAAGGAACCCCCATGATGACAGCGGGAGAACGTGCAAACTCCACATACACGGAACCCAGGTCCCAGAGGAGTAAGGCTGTACTAACCACTGTAAGGCTGTACTAGCCACTGCACAACTGCACCACCGTGCCGCCCCCAACTGGAGGATCCAGTGCTAAATTCTGGATCTGGTCATTTTGTTGTTTCTGAGACCAGGGAGTAACCAAAACAAACAAACAAACAAACAAACAAACTCAACGCAGGACTTGTGCAATCACTGTCCGTGTTAAACAAACAAATGGTAAATGGACTGCATTTATATAGCGCTTTTTAGCAAGGGGCTTTACAATTATGCCTCACATTCACCCATTCACACTCACATTCACTTATTCACGCTCACATTCACATACCGGTGGCGCAGGCTGACATGCAAGGTGCCTACCAGCTCACCGGGAGCAATTTGCGGTTCAGTGTCTTGCTCAAGGACACTTCGATGGGATCAGGAGGACCTGGGGCTCAAACCTGCAACCCTCCAGTTGCCGAACGGTCACCATCAATTTAGTTGTGAGGTGGGAAAAAAAATCTTATCTTTGAGTTTGCACTTGAATTGAGCCTGTTAATGGATTTTTTAAAATATAAACAGCAAGACAAAATGCTTACATCACAAAACACATTGTGACTACCTGAAATGGGAATTATTACATGGCAATTAATTGCCTGTCCTGACATTCATGTAGCAAATGCCATTACAGCTGACATTTGCGCTCAACTGAGGCACACTAAGTGAATTTGTTAATCAGCCAGTTGAGAAGTGGTTAGGCAAGGTCACAAACAGTGGAAAGATTTTCCATCAATATTTCTCAAAGCATTTTTCCTCTGTGCCTAATGTTTAATATAGGTCACAAGATTATGCTTCACATATGAGACACTAATCATTGGGGGCAAATTCAAACTTTAGTGTATCAACTCTGCCTGCATACACTAGGCATTGGAGTCATGTTAACATAAGCATGAACCATTTAGTAACAGCGTTAAGAATTGACACATTAATTATAATCCAGTTATAGTGACCAAAATATCTCCAGACCCCTGCAACGCTGCATAGGCCAAGGAGGTATTGAAAACTAATGAATCAATAGATATATTTTTCATATTTTCAAAATCTGAAGTCATATTCTGAAACATTTCACTGTTCTTAAGATACGGCTTGAAAACGAGCTAATTATTATAACGTCAAATATATGCAACATATAGGCAATTAAAAAGTTTGGAATCAGGGTTTTTCCCATAGACGTGAACGGATGGTCCCCACAAAAATATGAATGCAAACATACGTGTGTGTACACAATGTTAGCTGTCCATGCTTACTGTACCTTACTGAATTAGCCAGATGTACAATCCACAAGGTAAACTAACATAACATTAACTAATGGCAGCCTTCTCCTAATTTGGTATATACTGTGTCTCACTTTTTAAATCCAGACAGAAGACCTATTACTTTAACCCCAGCGGACACCAACTGAGTTCATGTCGTAGACATGGCAGACCGCAGGTACAGCTACTGGTCAGCAGAGGACTGCAGGCTTTCCTGCACAAGTCCGAAGGGAGTTAGGGTTAGTTAGGGAGTGCTGACCTACAGATGGCATGCTGAGCCACAGACAGTGCAGCTGAGGAATAACACACACGTCTTTCTGTCCTATTTAACGTTAGCACTACACAATAACACACGTCTTTCTGTCCTATTTAACGTTAACACTGCACAATAACGCACACGTCTTTCTGTCCTATTTAACGTTAGCACTGCACATTAACACACGTCTTCCTGTCCTATTTAACGTTAACACTGCACAATAACGCACACGTCTTTCTGTCCTATTTAACGTTAGCACTGCACAATAACGCACACGTCTTTCTGTCC
>JAABNY020000008.1:2499437-2515021 GCA_015164015.2 Brevimyrus niger | reverse complement strand
ATTTAACGTTAGCACTGCACAATAACGCACGTCTTCCTGTCCTATTTAACGTTAGCACTGCACAATAATGCACACTTCTTTCTGTCCTATTTAATGTTAGCATGCCCGGGGGGTTGGGCAGCCAGTTGACCTTGGACTCCCAGAATTTTATTTTTTTTCTCCTAACAAACTATGGAGTTTTGTTTCCTTTCCTCCATTTTCTTCTGGCTCTCCTTCGTTATTCATGTACTCTATTGTTACACTGTGTGGTATGTCAGGAACTGCTATTTGATTCTAAGTGCTTTCGGTCAACCATACTGAGAAACATGCTATATAAAATTAACTACTAAATATTTTATTTAATTATACAGTATAATGTCCTTTGTATAGCGTAACGATTGCTACTCTGTTAGTATTGATTCCAGAAAAACATGAAATAATAATATATGAAATATATATGTATAAAAATATATAAATATAATTAGAAAACATAAAACTGTAAAAAGCTGGAACAAATTTTTAGGCAAAAACCATTTAGTTAAGTTTATATTCAACAACCAAACACGCTGTGAGCTGGTGCCGGTAGTTTCCAGATGAATACTGAGAACCTGCTGCATAAATCTTTATACAGACCACTGACGAAAGTTCTGAACAATTATTTCTTTTAAAAATTGTGAAAGAATAATATGTGATTCTAATATTTTTTTCCCATTTTTACCTGATAATGATTTGTGTATTTTTTGTGTGTATTTGAATGTAATGTTTAAAATGATAGGTATTGCTGAATTTCAAGCAGAAATCTATCCATCCATTTTCTGTATCTGTTATGCAGGGTAGCAGAGATTCAGAACCTCCCCCAGAAGATACAGACAATATGCGATTTAACTTTAAGGAGAACATGTAAATTCCACACCCTGTGGAATTTGATCCCAAGCTCCGCAGGTGGGGGCCACCATGTCACCTGGTTACTAGTCAGTGAATATCACAATGCTTTATTATATGAAGAGTGGCTTAGAAGATGGATGGAAGGACAAATGAATGATTATAAAATTTGTATAGTTTGCTGGGTTTGCGTTTCAAAGTGGCCATATTGTGTATGAATGTGACAGTGCATCCAAGGTGTCATATAACCCCCCCTACATAGTTACAAAGAGTGGGAGGGCACATCAGTTATAGGAGATGAAAAACACATCACAATGCACTTGTATTATTTATATTATGAATAAAGCTTTACAAACTCAAATTAAAATACATTGGTATATTACGGAGCCCTTCTCATGACATAATTAAAATTATATGAGTCGTGGCCACATTTTACTAATTCATTCCTGCGATGAATTAATCCATGGATATATGTTACTAATTCTTTCCCTCATTTTAGTTAAAACATAGGCACATTTTATTAATTAATTCTCTTGTTTAAGGTAAATCGTAGGCACCTTTTACTAATAATTTCATGAGAAAAAAACGTGGCTGTACTTTAATTAAAACAAGGGAATGAATTTGTGAAATGTGCCCATGTTTTAATATATTGTTCCCACAATATGCACATTTTTTGTCATGTCATGAGTGGAGCTTAATTAGTTGTACTTTATATCCATAGTGGCACAGTGGGTAACACTTGATGTGTTTTTTTTACATGTTCTGCTGATTTCCTCGTATAGTCCAGAGACACATAGTTAGCTGATTTGATGTCTCTGCATTGGACTGCGGCCCCATCCAGAGTGGACCCCTGCTTTCTGTCCTATGCTGCTCCAGCTCCACTCAGTGACCTAGTACTGGGTAAATGATTAAAGAACAGCTAGATATATTCTATAACATAATATATTAATCTGATTAGCACCTGGCTGTCTGTATTATTTATTTCTGGGTCATCATCGTGTCTGAGCTTTTTAGCTTTCTTTCTAGAATTGTCCAGCTGTATTCTCATTTCAGGTGACTAAATTTTTAGTTCTCTCTGGGCATGACCGACACCATCGAGGCCCCAGAGGAAATATATGTAAGTCATTCCATAAGTTTGTCATAAAGAATATCTGCTTTATCGCTTTTAGATACACAGTCAATGCAATAGTGTTAAGATTTGTGGGGTGTTTTCTGCATCTATGGATACACAGCTGTGGGTGTGAATATTTTGAGCCTTACTGTTACACATACAGATAAGATTCACTGTAAATGTAGGGGGAGTCAGTTTTTCTTTTTGTACCATGGCACAGAATGTAGAGTTAGTATATGCAGATACACTGTTTTGTACAAGAATAATCGATTTTACTTCTTAAAAATGAATCTATTGCAAATAATGTCAGATTTTTCTGTAACACATCCAGACTGTCTCATAACATGACCATCGGTCTCTGGCTGCAAGTGAGAGGCCCCAGCAGCTTCCTGGCTGACAATCTTTCTATTTTTTTTCGGCCCTCTGCCTGCAAGAGATTTATGTTGTAGTTAGCCTTTCTGCTCTTGTCTTTTTCAGCATAAGAGTTAATACGAGAAGCACAAGTTAGATCTACTTTTTCAATGAAACCACACCTTTAAAACCAGCACATTGCCCTCTCTCTTACCTTTTTTTCCAGAAGATTCTGAATGAGCTGTCTGTCATCGGATCTCGGCTCTTTGACTGGCTCTTTTTCCCTGATTGTTCATAGTCTGGACTTTGTTCCTCTCTTATATGAGAAAAGAGGTTCTACACCTGTAATCGAGTCTCTTCTCTCCACTTATGTTGCTGCTCTTTGCTTTGTCTAAGGTCTTCTTGATGTTTTTTGATATTGTAGGCCGCACTCAATCCCCCTTTCAGTCCCAGCTTATCTTGAATTCTTTGGTCCTACCCTTTTTCTGTTCTCTCCCTTTGCCATTACTGCTAACCAAGCCTACTGGGGAGCCTCTTTGTCTCCTCACTACCCTACCTCTAATGGAACACCCCACCTCTGTTTTCCCTTCTCAGAGATCTGACTTCTCTTGTGCTCACAAAAATGCTTTTTATTTTCTGCTCCTGTTACAAATATTCCTCAATTAAGACTGTGCAGATTAGCGGCTGCATTGAAACTACATAAGTCATTACATTATACATGGACTGTCTTTGCTCTTTTTTTGCATTTCAGGACTGGGATTCAATTTCAGCCTCATCTGTTTGTGAAGCTGGTGTTCTTATTGCTCACAGGGGGTTTGTCAGGTCATCAGCTTCATGTGTACTGCAGTCACCACAATGTTACAAACACTTAACACACATTAAAAGTAGTTATGTGAAATGAATGATTTCGTATCATCAATTTGTCATTACATTTCTGTGAACTGGTTAATATTTCTATTGGTAGCTGACTGCAGGGAGTGCAGTTGTTAAAGATAGGCTGTTTGAGTACTGAGAAGGGCTTAATTCTGCAAACCTTTGTGAACTAATGAGGAACTACTGAAGGAAGAAGTCAGGAATTACACAAGTTGAAAATTGATATTGTATTTGTTCAACGTTATGAATCATGATGCATCCTTTATCCCACGCTGTTACTGTATTCATTACTACATTTGATAATTCTGTAAACCTTTATGAACTGCTGAATAAACTACTGAAAGAATTACTAAGGCATTATTGAAGAAACTAGTAATAAATAAGTGAAATGCTGGGCCTATTGCTTCATCATCAATGAATGGTAACATCTTTTATCTCGAGTAGTATTTGTATTTGTATTTCAATATATTTGTTCATGATTTGTTCAGAATTTGTACTTCAGTAGTAACTAAGTTATTAATAAATATTTTTGCCCCTTCAAGTAAAGTAATAATAAACTTTCTAACTGGGAGGGCAGGAGATAAAACTTACCAGTGGGAGAAATGGTGTCGACAGAACAATCGGGCAGAATTACTGATGAGGGGAGGCAACAGGCACTTTGTCAGGTTAATTTCTCTTACACATCTGAAAGAAATCTGTAGCTGTGTCGGCTATCGGACAATCGCAACGCACATCCATATGGCAACAGAGTCACCTGAAAGATTCTCTGTCATGCATGCTTGAACATTCTTTGTCCTAATAATGGTGGACATTATGTTATGTTGCAACAGTTCCTTGAATATATGTCATGACAGTAACGCATTCTAAGTTTATACGAATTCATTATGTACAGAAGACAAGTTATTTTCCAAGTAATACATATCATAATTGCCCACTTAGGTGCTGTGAAGTTTACACTTCTGATTTAGCTTGTTAACACATCAAACATTATTTTTTTTAATGCAGAAACAGCTTACAGAGAATGTCGAATGTTGTGTAGCAATTAATGCTCATAATTCTTTCCATCTTCACCAGCTTGAGCTTGGATTTCTTTGCCATTATAGTTTTATGATATTATATGTTTTGCTTCCCTCCTTTGCCACATTTATGATGCATGTTTAGTGAAGGCCAGCACTCTTCATGTAGTTTCATTTTATTCCAGATGTTTATTATTGAAAAACTATTTTGCATTTAAATTGGATTTTAAATCTGAACGGGTTACGGAGATGACCTCACTTTTATCAGTGCTGCTCTGACGAAGAGGCACATAATGAGTGGTCTGAATTTAAATAACTAAAATGCGAAAGTCCATCTTTATAAGATCCTCTCTCATGTACATGTATAAATATTTTTACTTCATCATTATTCTAGCCTAATTGTGTTTAACTGCGACTGGTGAAGCTGCTAGCCCCTTTCTTTGAAGTTTTAATGTATGACTTGTGCTGCTTCCATTTTGTCATGTAGTGGGCTGAAATTTTTGAAGCACACTCTGTATTCTTTACATGCTTGATAACCTTATAATGTAATTACATTATATGCATGTGTTTTAGATGTGCATGTGTGTCAGTGACCGGTGTGTCTGTGACCGGTGTGTCAGTGTGCCCAGTGATGGGTTGGTGCGCCATCCTGGCTGTTCCCTGTCTTGCGCCTGTAGCCTCCGGGGTATAGAGGCTCCAGACCCCCGCAACCCTGATCAGGACAAGCAGTTTCAGAAAATGGATGGATGGATGGATGGATGGATGGCATGTGTTGTTTTATTTTATGGATAGTTTTAAATGGCCAGAAGCCTGCTGTCATGGTGCCACTGTTATATTTTCTCAACAACCCCCCACCGCTATTAATTATCGAGGCTGGTGCAGTTTAATAGCTACTTCTACAAATCTTTTATGAAAGTTTTCAGATAGAACACTGAGTTCTGCACTTTGCTTTTATCAATTCCCTTCTTGCTAAACTCTCATTATCAATATTATACATACAAATTGCAAGTATACAGTTTTCAGATTTTCTGTGAATTCAGGTCATTATAACAGGAAACAGCACCTCCTTATTGCTCTCCTTACTTTTTTAATGTTACAAATAATACTGCCCAAAAACGAAACCTGGTTGCCAATAAACAATTTAACAAATAAATAGATAAACTTGCCTAAACACAAAAGCTCAATATTGGATAAGCATGCATTATTTCTGAATAATGAAATATGAAAAATATCTCATATGCTGATGCAACATATTATCCATTATAATGACTGAATTTACTAAAGTTTTGCTTGATTACATTTGTCCAAAACATGGTGATCAACAGAAACGTTTTTTTCCCACACACAGGGGAAAAAACCTTCAGACACAAACTTGCTTCCAGGTCCAGATGTATTAAAATCAGAATGCCCCAAAATTTAAGCAAAAACACCACATCTGGATGAGTCCCAAAGATTTTTCATGACAAAATATACTGGACGGAGTATGACAGGAAATCCCCAAGCTGCACAGTCGACATCAATGCCAGAGTATTTTTCTGCATTTTCCTGAGAACACTGGACTTGGAAATGGCAGAAATGCATTAAAACAAGAAAACCAGAACAACAGGAGCAGATTAATGCATAGGCCATCGTAGGCTGCATCCCAGTGCCCCGCCAATCGTCAGGGTCCTGCCCTGTCTTGGGAAAAATGGAACTCTCAGTTAAATCAGCAGCACCTGAGTGTCCATGTTGATGTCAGCTCAGGTCCCCAGATAAGTTAATCCACCCCCGCAAAACACTAATACAAACCTAAAAATAAGTCCCTGGCAAATTGACACCACAGCTGTGGTATTCTGACTAACTATGATTGTGACCCTGGAAACAAGATGTTGGCAAACAAGACATAAACCCAGAGACATGATGTTAACAAATAAAACCAGCAATGGAAGCCCAGAAAGAGGATTCCGAATTGAGCCAAGCTGAACACTAAAATCATTCTCTCCGAGATCAGTGATTCTGAGCCCTAAGCAAAGCTCACTGGCCAGTCTGAACAGTGTCCCCAATCCGGTCCATGGGGACCCACAGAGTGTCATTTTTTTTTTTTTTTACTTCCCTCCCAGCTCCCAGGAGGAAGCTATCAGGGAGCAAAAACGTGGACTGTCTGGCCAGGAGCTCAGAGGGAGCAAAAACATGAACCGGCTGTGGGTCCCAAAATACGGGGTTGGGACCTCAATTTCAGTTCACATGTGGCCTGACTCAACTGCTTCATCAAAATAGTGGTAATGAAAATCAAATCCCAGTTAATTTCTTTTGGATGCAGAATATTCATTATTACCTATCTGGATTGCATACATACAAAAGCAGTGATTGAAGTGGTTGGAACAATGGTTATTTTAATTATAGTACAGAAACAATGGTTATTTTAGTTATAGTATAGATCTGTTTTGTTATAGTGGACATCAGGAAGATGTGGCAAAATGCCATTTTTGTACTTCCTGTAACTGGATGACTTGTCAGGTACCTGCTCCTTGCGAGGAAACTTGGCCAAGCAGAAGAGGCTAATGTTTCACTTCATCAATTATTTATGAGTAACCTGCTGGCTGCATGTTCGAGACTGAGCCTGGTGACAGCTTCAGTATTCATCATCTTTTCCGGCTGTCTCTTGTAAAACTTACCTTCCTCCCCCTCTCCTTTTCCTTCATACCCCACATGGCTTCCAGCCTATCCTGAGAGTGCCCGCGTCAGTCTGATCTGTCTCCCCCACTCTGCCTTTGTCAGATGCTAATCTGGTGTCAGTGATGGTTCTGACTTTGGAGCTGAGCTGAGCTAACCCATCCTCAGATAGACCTGAGCCATGAAGGGCAAAGAATGCTTTAGTAAGTGCTGTTTTTGTGTGTCAGTTATTGTCCTTGCCTATCTTTAAAGCCAGAAGCCCAACGCATGCATTCGCAAATGAAATGAAAAGCAGGGTGATGTGAAAAGCAGGATGATGTGAAAAGCAGGATGATGGGATGACAAGGCCATGGAACCAAGAAAACAACAGAAACAAGAGCCAGCTCTCACGACACACACACTACTGAAAGGACTTGCAATGTTGCTTTTGGAAGACTTAAAAGGTTCAAAGATCATTAAAAAAAACAAATGCGACTGTTTTGGGGACTGAGGGTGCTGGAAATAGCTGTTAGTCCCAGTACAAGAAATATGATCCAATATATAACTTTGGGGCCATACATGCACAGAGACCATGCAGGCAACCAAAATATAACCAAAAAAAAATGAACTGTTTTACAACCAACATGCTCCAATTAACATGGCTAGAAGCCAGTTCTGTAAGTTTCATGACAATAAAATTCTTTCAAATGTGACCATATGTTATTAGTACGTTGTATGTAACTAAATCCATATGCAAACAACAATAGGCATGGGGTGGAAGCCTCAAAGACTAGGATTATGTCAATGACTTCACCGTGAGTCTGTTCTACATTCTACATGTGGTTCTCTGTTCTCTTGTCATTTAACACAACACAAAACCCAGGATTCTGCATTAAGCAAAGTTCAGCACCTACCACCAGCTGCATATTATTAAAGCTAATAGAAGCGACAAACAGGCTAAAATATTCATGAATGACATGACTAACTAGCTAGGTACTCTATTATGCTTAAAATACACTATTGTACAAACAGTGTGCAGCACCCCTTCTGGATTTCGAGTTACATTGCTATAAATCCATATCCCTTAAGTAAAAGCAACCATTTATGCCAAAATATATGACAACTTGTGGCAAAAATCCCAAGTGGATCTGAAATAGCTGGCCGCTTTTTCCACTAGCAGTTTAAAATTGAGTTGTTGAAAATTTATCCTTACCAATAAAAATTAAGATACATTGCTATATATATCAGAGTATATGAAACTTCAACAGGGTTAAGTGTGTATCAGGATTCAGACAAACAGGCAGATTGAGCCAGTAGATATGAATCTGTCAGCATCACCCAGTGTCAGCCACACAGACCATAAATTCAGATACACAGTCCAAAGACATTCATTTAACAATGCCTCTCGTTTTTTGCCTATATAATTACTTAAAGCACTTTCCAATATTTTTTTTCTGCCAAAACACGCAGGTCATTTATTAAACCATTTGCAGTGTTTTTCATTAGTTTTTAGTAGAAATGAAATAAATATTTATTGTGACAACTAATAATAAGATGAGAACCTTGAGTCACCTACATCAAACACTTGAGGTTAATTATGACACTGGGTGATTAATCTAGAAAAAAAGAATGAATTCCAGATTCATACAGTTAAAACATTTCAGCTGATGCTTCCAAACAGCATGTTGTGGTATTAAATTATGGAAAACATTTAACTGACAAACTGTCTTCGAAATCATTCTGGCAGCACAGTAAGAGCAGAAGACAAACAAAAGCAGAGTGCACTGGTGTGTGTCTGAGCTTGTGTGCAGAGGCACGGATTTCATAGAGAGACACTGCTTTCCATTGGACAGCTGCACCCTACGAGCGGGAGCCACGTAAGAGCGCGGCTGCATTAATAACCTCTGCTGAGAGGGGAGGCAGGGTGAAAACACGCCGTGAGACATCAGTCTAACCACACAGAACATTTAAACAGCCGTATGACGTCAGTGCATCAATAATTAAAGCATTTTATTCATAGCCTGGAAGAAAAAGGATCAACTGACAAATCGTATATTCACTTTGAGTTACTTCAAATAGTGAGACAATTAAAATGCAAAACACTGGCTATGTGGGGGGGGGGCATGGTGGCAGGGTCTGAGTGTACGTGTTTCCTTTGGTCGACTCGGGCTGCCTGTAAATTGCAGCACATTGGGTGCATTTCCAACATTCGGTCACATCTATGCTGTAAATGATAACAATTTGGAGTTAGTTTTATGTGTCAGGTGAGATGACAATGCATCCTTCATTTAAAATATTTACTGGAAAGTTTACTGCATTTGTTCAGCCAGTGTAGGATTCAGACAACAATGTTATGATTCAGAAACTGATGCCAATGAATCAGTGTCAATTAGTATGATAGTGCTGTGTTACCTGTATATTAGGCACAGTGAGGTTACTATGTGTTTGCTGGAAATGAATGTTCTGTGATTTGTATTCTGAAAAGTCACACAGGCTTGCATTAGGATGTGCAAAGCAATAAACACCACAGTACCTCATCTTGAGTGGTAATTGTGGCTTGATGTAAGGTGAGACAACCAAGCAGCTGGAATCTATGGTCTTAGCACATTGACTGTCTAGCAGAACCAACACGTGGAAGCACAGTTCAGCTCACCATAGCTCACAGATGAGTGAGAAGAAGAGAGCCTTGCTTGGAAGTGACATCGAGAGTCAAAGCCGCAAGCTCAGTTGCATATTCAGCTGAGCCTTAGCTTACCTTGGCTGCGTCAGCCTGTTCGTGGCTCTGGATTCAAGAAGGGTCCTTCAGAACATCAGCAGATGTTAGCATATACCTAAGACCAGCATCGGCCAGCCTAATCAATCATACAACAAAAAGACCACCATTTATCTTACATAGTTTTATCCTCTAAGTGGTACCCGTATAAGGAGCTAAAAATAGGAAAGCCGTATATCCTCTGACTGCTTTTCCTGACTTTATACTGAGGCTTATAGTGAAAGGTTTACTGCACAATGCCTGCTGGCAGAAACTCTGCTTGTCACAGTTGTGCACACATGCAAACACTGAATTAATCACAGAGCTAAACCACCATTCATTTTAACCAAACTGAAACTGCTCATTTCCTTAACGATGCAGAAAGAATGTGATGCTCAGAAAGGATTCATTATTGTTTTGCGCTGCAACCAAAGATTGAAAGTAAAAAGAATGCAATTAATCAAGAATATAAATGAGTCTTTATGGATCATAACATTTTAAGCTATACAAAACAACACCAAAGCATGTTTGAAGTGTGTTAACATTTAATTGATTATAAAATATAACTTTTTAAAATATTGTAAATAAAAACAGCAATTAACTTAACTGGAACTACTGTTTCATTGTTAGTCATTATGATTATGATAATGATCCAATTTGGTTCCAATGTGTTAGCAGAGATGCACTCTGATGTTATAAATTTGATGCACTTTTGTAAGCATGTATGAAAAATACTGAATCAATAGATTATTCCTTTCCAAAAGTGTCACTGAAAATATAAGTTTGCCGATTCCAACTTTTATTTTCTAAATACCATCCAAGTTACCCCGAATCAGCATGGTTATTAGCCCTTTTAAACCTGTTGCAAATTTATCGGCTAATTCTCATTTCCAGCTGGCTTTAAGCCGGGGTGGGGTGGCTGTTTTGTTATGACTACCTGATGCTAGGTTTCTACTGGCTGAGGGGGCACGTACGTGCTTCACAGCATGACTGCTTCGAGAGATGCCTTACAGCCACAACGTGACTACCCACTGCATGACACTGACAAAGTAACGAGATAATGGTGGGGTTCTTCACTGGTACATGGGTACTGGGAGATAAAGGAAAGGGTTGTAAGGAGGTGACTGAAGTTTAAACACAGAAGCTCTGCCAATTTCATTTGCTGCTCTACTGACACTCTCATGGTCATTGTGACATGTATGTACTTACAGCAATCATAATAGATCACGTTATAAATACAAAAGATACAAAAGTGTTATCTATAACAACGTGGAGTAAACAGCTACTAACATGCTTCATCTGGCCTTATCTTATGTGATGCCTTTGCTAATATCAGATTAATGTGGCTTGCAGAGTCATATTCAGTAATTATTTCAAATGTAGGTATTTAGCTTAGCTGACATGATATTGCTACCAGTCATAAGTATGTAAATAATAAGTTATAAAATAATTCGAGCAAATACCTTTTATCAAGAAAACAACAACCAGATGCTGTGCTGTTCACCCATTGTACAATTAATATTATAAATGCATTGTGGTGAATAAATCAGTCATGAAGATGTACATGTAACTGGAAACAATAACTATCGCCTCTGTGATAAGATGCTGTCCTAACCTGCATGTAAAACAAGAATTTTCATTGTGAAATTTAACAAATTTATATTTCCATATGAATTTCCACCCTACTTAGGATTCTCAGCAATGTCATATGTCAGCTAAGTTGAATACCTACACCTGAATTACTGAATTCAGTACTGACTGCAGAGTGTTTCTATATATATTAATAATATATATACATACATGCATACACACACATACATGCACAGTCCATACATACGATTGGGTATTCATTAGCTGATCTCATTTTTGTCATTTTTGTCAAGATGTTCTCATATATGATGTTCATATAGCAGCTGGCTCGAAGGAAAATGTAGATTTCCAAAGAAATGATTTTAGCATTCCCATTAATGCATTTCCTAGGGCAGTCAAATACAGCATAATGTGAATTATATATAATTAAGACATCTTTCAGTCTTTGCATTTAACGTTTACATTATGGCAAAAAACCTGGGACCAATAGCTTCTGGGATGGGTTCTGGATTTCCATGCCCCTGCATAGAACAAGCAGGTTTAGAAAATGGATGGATGGATTACAAGAGAAGACTACCTAGCAAGTGCCGTCACACAAATGGCACATCTAGGTAACTTAAAATAACCTCTTGAAATGCTGGGGATGTATTACTTTAAGCAAAGCTGATTACTATACGACTAACAGTGATAGGGTGCAGGGAATTTTTTAACTACTTTAAAAATAAAATAGCAAACGGTGGGTTCAGACAATGTTCAGGGAAAACCAGGAACAGAAAAACAAAATCTTGCTGATTGGTTGGTTTATTATTAATGGTAACGTGAAGGGTAGGTTGCATATTATGTTTTTAGTTTTTATGTTAATGCTCACAATGCCACTTGTAGCAAGATATTATTCCCCAGAATATTTATGTTAAAATGAATAGGATAATTCCCTAGGGTGTGGTGTTTTCTCCCCCTGCTGACCAATGCTGGTACTTTGGACTGTTTCATTTGAAGAAATTATTACATTGTAGTGTGTTCCTTGTCACTATGGATGCACCTTAAAGCTAATACAAGAAATTAACTCATCTGAACATAAATTCCTAAATTTCACTGTTAAGTAAAAATGTATATTAAAATAAAGGTGTGTGTTTCTTGGGAGGGTTGAGGTTATACTTGTATGACTAAAATGATTTCATATTTAAATAATACTGGAATATTTAGAACATACTTGTTATTTTAATGGCAGGCTATGTACTTACAAGGTTTAAAATGGCTTTTTTTCAGGCAGATGCTGGTGAATAAATCTTAGGTGGTAAACAGACCGCAGAAATAGCTGGTTTTATGTACAGTGTGTCCCGGATGGGCTTTAAAGTGTTCGCCTGAGGGTCGAGGCTTTCGCGTGCGGAGTGACATTGATTAGTTTGTGAATGACGTCAGTACAGACTCTGAGAAGAGCTGTGGAGAGACGTCAAATACCTCTTGAGGTAAGGTCAGCTCTGTTGTGCTGCAACAGTTTTGAAAAAGTTTCATTGTCAGTCCTTGACTGAAGTTTGATTATGTTTCCGTGTGCCCATATGTATCATTAATGAGGAAGGAAGTTCTTTTCAACCTCTCTGCATTGTTCTTTCAATGCAGGCTTTACTGCTGCATTAGTCTTTAATACATATAGTCAATGATGCATAGTTCTGGTGTGCCACGTGATGACTTTAAATCAGATAATCAGTTCATGTGTTTGGACCTGAGCTGCAAACTCCTCTGATATGTTATAAATGAACTATTGCATACGAATATGAAAATTTAATGGAACTTTATAGGCATTATAGGAGTTGGGCAGATAATTAGTGTCTCTAAATTGCCCATAGAGTATTAATGTGTGTGTGTGTACGCATGTGTGTGTGCATGCGTGTGCGTGTATGGTCATGTGTGTGTGTGTGTGCATGCACGTGTGTGTATGTGCATGCGTGTGTGTGTGTGAGTGCACATGCGTGTGTCCTATGGAATGACATCCTATCACGATTGTAGGAAGCAGGGGGGATGGTGGCGTCCACCCCCCCAATATTTGGTTTGGCTTTATTCATCCCCCCCAATAGACAGACCTTTGTATTTAAATTAAGTTAGGTCTCCCCCCACCAATCTCAACAACACTCTCGTACACCATTACATCCCACTTGGGGTCTATCTCAGACTTGGGCCTAGGATATCCTCCTGCACCAGATGAATGGACTGTACCAGAAAACACCATTTTTAAAAACTGCAAATACTGAATAACAGAATGCAAGCTTTATTCCTCTTTTGGAAAAAAATCTTGTAATATGTACACAGTATATCATACTGAATTATTCATATAGATAAAGTATTCATATGAATAAAGTTGTTGATATTGCTTGTGAAACAATGATAGTTCTATGTTAGGTATTCTGATTTTGATAATGTTTTTAATCAAATATCAATGCTCATTTGCCCAAGATAAAGGGATTAGGTGGCATTTGACAAACCTTGTCTAATGCCTGAAAGCCATTCCTACACAAACTGTCAGAGAGAGAAAATGAGACAGAGAAGAGTGTGTATGTAAGTGCATTGTGGATTCCAATCCCACTGTACACATAAAGCAATTTTATTGTGTCAGAAACAGGCCATGATGTATGGCTTAGTGGTTTACAGTTATCAAAAAGAGGATGCAAGCCTGAGTATCCTAGATGTCCATCAGTTGTTGTACTTGCAGACAAAACACATAAATGTATGAGGAACGGATTTGTCCTAATTAATATCATGGGAAAGGCTTTAGAATTGATTCCATCCTCTTTGCAGGAAACCTATCATGTCTGCAACTGCTCTGTTCCACCAGCAGGATGTTTGTGCTGGTTGTTTTTTTGTTGGTGGGTCTCTTCAGGAATTTCCAGGTGGGTTTCATTTAAAAATATGCCTTTTACCTTCATATAAACCATATACTAGTAATAACAGTGCACTTTTGCCAACCAAAAATGTTCTCACTACACTGTCAGAAACAAAACAGGTACAGCCCTGGTACAGTCTTGTAGCCTAAGGTACAAACAACATTAATGTACCCCAAATGATACAAAAACATTCCTCAGAGGTAATTTCTGTACCTTAAAAGGTATATTTACCTACAGTGTAGCATGTTTTGAAAAATTAAGCTTGAAGTAAAGATCAAAACATAAAATAGTATTCTGTCACATGTAACTGGATAACTAATCTTAAATAAGATTAAATAAACTAAAAAATAAATATAATACAGAAATAACTGAAAAAATAAATAGGTGAACAAACAAATAAATAAAGATGATTATGCTTTTGTTTTATAAGTATTATTATGTATGTGCTCAAAATATAAAACATGTCGTTAGTGTAGGTCTTTAGTAAATGAGTGAGGCCTTTTTTTGCGGTTCATTTGAGTGTGTGTACTAGTGGACTAGTATGCAAGTGCATTTTCATGTCAGATTCAGATCTGCCCCCCCCCCAATACAAATATTATGGTCTATAAATAGCATATTGACGTCAAACGACAGTTATTTCGGCTCGTCAGTTTGCATTCTGTCTTGAGGTACAAATCTGTACAAAATCAAGTAACAGTGTATATTTTGGGATTACTTGGAAATACTTGAAAATCCTTTTGTTTAATACTTAAAGTTTCGTGTCTGTTTATCTCTGCATGATTTATGTTAGATGACGCAGTTGTGAAGGTAACAGAACCATGTCTTGGTAAATGGATTTTCTACACTTTTTCGGAATTTAATGTGCAATATTTTATTTCACTCTCATTTATGATTAAAGAGGTAACACTTTCTATTTCCATGTCTATAAGAATCTATTAACACATTAATAACACATTTAAATGCATACATAATGCATTATACACATAGCTATAAATATTTATAAAAAGGCATATTGCATTATAGCCATGTTTATAATGCATCATGAATGCTTCATGAAGTTTTTTTCTATAATGCACTATAGATACCTTCAGAATTCAGTACAAAACATCCTTAATTCTTATCCTGACCATTATAATTTATTATGAAGATGTCTATAGTACCTTATAGATGAGAGCTTCATTGGAGCTTATGAAGTATTCTAATCAACACTATAATGCCTTATGACTGACAATAGAAGATGCTTTATTATTTCTTATAACAATAATTTTAATGCACTGTAAATTACAGCTTTAAGTGGTGTTGTCATTAAATATTCTATATAGTCCTAACCTAACCTGGACAGTGGTGGCTTGATGGTTGGGGAAGTGCACTTGTAATTGAAAGATTGCAGGTTCGAATCCCCCACCAGCAAGTCACCACTGAGGTACACTGAGCACGTTACGTCCCCGGGCACTGAATTAGCTGCCCCCTGCTATGTCACAAAAGTCACATATGGGTCAAATGCAGAGGACACATTTCGTTGT
>JAABNY020000008.1:2457004-2478177 GCA_015164015.2 Brevimyrus niger | reverse complement strand
TGTGGAGCTTATGTCACTACAACAAATTCCTAGTATGTGGAAACATACATGGCAATAAAGCACATTCTGATTCTGATAAAAATAAAATACTACCCGGCCTGTATTTACCCTAATACAATAAGGATCCTTATTATTATTATTAAGGATCCAAAGGCAGCCCAAGGTCTGCAGTTCTTTAAGATAAATGCACCAAAACCTAAATTGTGTTTCATATCATATCAATATTCAATAGAAGCAGTCACATGAAGCATATATTCTCAGCTCAGCAGGGAAGTTGCACTAATCAGGCAGACACAGAACAAGAAATTCATGTGACCCACTACACTTCAGCCCAGCACACTTTAAAACACCAATGTGAAATTCAATCACTTTTATTAATAAGAGAACGTAGATGGGAAATTCATCCTAAAAGCACATCCACCGCCAAACAATTGTAAAAGTAAATGCTGATAGTAGCACAAGATATTTCCCATCCCCACTAAATCATCCAGAGCACTCAATTCCTATAACAGGCTGAATAGTGCTGGCTAGACCAGTGTCTCCCAACCCAGTCCCCGTGGACCCCCAGACAGTAAACATTTTTGTTTTTTTCCAGCCCCCAGCGCACCCATACGAACTGGAAGGGAGCAAAAGTGTCGACTGTCTGGGGGTCCACAAGGACTGAGTTGGGAATCACTGGGCTAGACCACCTACATATTCATTCCTCAGGTCCCCTCTCTGGCCGGCTAAACCCGTAAAATTTATTGGCCACTCCTGCCTTGTCCCAATTGACCTATCCCTCTGGACCGAGCCGTATGTTGTTGTGGTTCAGGGTCTTCATAGGTCTATCTTCTGGTCCCAACACATGCATTGGGTGCTCTGCTGTCATCTGCCTCATTATAACCCTGGACTCAGGTAAGTAGTGGGGGTCCAATTTACCGCTGCTCCTCTGCCCAAAATTCTGGCAAAACACTATCTCCCCTGGAACCAATGGCCCTGCCTTTGCTTGTCAAAAATGCTGCACCAGGTCTCTCTCATACTTTTTTCCCCAATCCCTACTATGTCTCAATCTTGTGGGCCCTAAATCCAGATAAAGCAGCAGCTGTTCATGCCTTGCAAAGCAGCACATAATGTGGGACCAGCCAAGTACTTCTACAGAGTATAAGCATTGACAGACTTTCCACTCACCTTTCCAGCTCTATACTCCATCCAGAATATTCAGAAGTCCGAGCAAAACCTTATTGAAATGTTCTCTGGCTCCATTCCCCTATGGGTGCTACGGCATGGTCCTTTTACACATTTTGGGCCACACACTTTCGGAGATTTTTTCCACATTCTCCCAGTAGACAGAATTTTATAATGTACGTCGCCTCTGGACTTGACATGACCTACAGTGTTATGGAAATGCATGATCACCTTCCACTTACTCTATGGTACCACCCTTAGGAACTGATCTGACCCTGTTTACAGCTTTTGGCATCTCCTTACCAATACTCCTCCATGCCACCCCAGTGATCCCCAGCCTTACTCCTCTTGCTAAGGGGCCAAGTCCTGTACCCCAACAGCCTTCTCAGACTCCCCTGGAAGTACTGCTGCTTCAGTTCCACTCCTCACTTCCACCTCCATAGGTATCAAAATAATGCATCAGGATTCTGACTGTCAGCACCGGATCTATTATAGACTTTAAGTTACAGTTAGCAAATTGAACTTCCCACCTGTATTACACTAGTGCTAGCTTAGTGTTTTGGAGGTGCATTAGATGTTGAGCATTAGTGAAGACCTTGAAGATTGCCCCCTGTTGATAATATTTGAATTTTTCAGCAACTCCACACTTGAGAGCCCGTAGTTTCAGTGAACTATAGTTCTGAGCATTCTGCTCAGCTAGATCCATACTGCAGATTGCTTGGGCAATCACCCACTCATTTCTCTCCTGTATTTTGTGCCAGCACAGCTCAGAGATGACTGTACAGAGGTGTATGGGCAGTTCAAAATCAGAATTGAACAGCGAGCACTTCTCCCGGTGGAGCGCTAAAGCGATGAGAAGGGAAATCAAGCATCTCTTGCAGATGCTCCGAGTTGCAGAATACATAATCATATCAAACAAATAACAAGAAAATAATTTCTATGGGAACAGATATACCTTTGCATCCAGTGCTGCAGCGTGACAGGAGTTTTCCATAGGCTAATAGGGATCCACGCAAACTGGTAGAACCCCACAGGGATGGTTCAATGCAATATTTGAATACTTGTAGCTCCCATTGCTATACCCGTTTACTAAACCCAGCATGGAATACCACACTCTGCTGTATCGGACTTCTCTATCTTGAAGACTGGGAATGTGTCCTTATGGTTCACTGCATTGATTTTTCAGAAATCAGTGCAAATCCTCCAACTACAATCTTCTTCACTAGTACCACTAGAGTACCTCAGGAAGTATTTCTCTCCGGATTACCCTCTTGTCCAGCACCCCTTGTGCTAGGGCACACGACTCTGGGTAGAGACTTGCAGGGACTGGCCTATAGCAGTCTCAGGGTAGCACTGAGAATTTGGTGGAGCAGTAATCGGCCAGTAAGTGACCCCAGCCTTTGCCATCAGGAGATCCAACACCCTGGTCTGCTGCTCCATTATTAAGCCATACCTCAGAAAGGACACTTAAAGCAGGGTAATTAGATCAGCGCTCATCTCCTGGATTCCCACTATGTCCACCCATGTGTACCTTTGTACGATGTCCTTTGATTCTGAGCCTCTTCAACATAATCTGCATAATTATCCTGCATAATCCTCATCAAGGGTTACTTATCTTGTTATTCCACAGGATACTTATAAGGATTACAGACATGGCTTTTCCTACATGATACTCTCGTTCATCACCAACAGTATCCTCCACCAGATCACAACCATCCATGTTGGTCGATTTGGACCCAGTCTAGTGTCTCTGACTGGGCCAACATCTAACAAGGCAGGGAGCCTGGAAGTTCAGCCACTCCATTAAAACACTCCTACAAACTCCCCACCTTCACCTGCCAACAGATTGCAAAGGTTTTTTTTCCCTACATAACTCTTGCCTTTAGTCTAATGGTTGATTTAAAGACTGACAAACCTGGGTGTGAGCCCTGGAAGAAAGGCTTTCCAACAATAATGAATTGCACTCATAACGAGAAGTACTTGAGTTACTTGTCATCTGCAATAATGACCCCTTCACCAGGTCCCCCCAACTCCCCCCACCTCAATGTTCAGGACTGTGTACATAGGTGGCATAAGACTGCTGAAGTTCATCCACTGCATTCGGAATCATCCATGTAAAATCGTTAGGCTTTCATATCAGCACATCCTCAAAAAATATCAAAGTTAACAGAGCTAAAGAAAGTTACATATGACCCATTGTCCAAAGTACAGGAGAAGCCTCAGCCCCTCACAGCCATTTTTTCTTCTGAATGCCTGCCAACCATCACTGGGTGGGCCAGAGTCTCGGTCTGTGCTCTACCATTGTATACCCCCTAAAAGCAGGAGAGGTTTCGAAGCACCGAGAGAAAGGTTGACAGGAGGGGCAATGCTTTTGAATATTGCGAGACTCTCCATACTCTGCATGGATGGGGTAGTGCGGCTCGTCTGGCGTTAACCCTCGATCCTGCATGGCTGCTGTTGGCTCACCTTGAGCTCTCATGTGGTTTGTCGATCCATTGCTGGCTCCTCTGAAGCCTTCTCATTAACCAAGTTTACTGTCTTATTTCTGCCATCACATTTGCTCTCAAAGCCTCTTGGCTTTCTCACTAATTTCCCTCTGCAGCCTCTGGTGGCCTAGACGCTGCTCTAAGTGGTTCCACCCCCTCTAGCTCTTCCTTGGATCCTGGTGCAACAGTCTCTGTAGTTTAGCTTGGACGAGGTCAGGGTGTAACCCCTGGACCAACTCTGCACAGAGTATCACTCCCTCCCCCTCTGTTGGGCGTCTCCGCTTTGCCACCTAGAAAGTTATTCACAGAAACTGAAAATAAAGGCCCCTACCTCCTCATGAGCCAACTGCCTACATGTAAAAAAAGTGTGACCGTGTGCCTCTGCTACGAGCTCCCCAAACAAGCCACACACAGCATCTAATATTGTCTTGGAAATATTTCTTTCTGTCTCTTGTATTAGGGCTACCTCACACAACGCTAATCCTTGCAATGCACTCAACACAAAGTCAAACGTCTGGGCTGTGGTAATCTACTGTACCCTAATATAAATTTCATTCTGGATGCCAATCACAGAAATCCAACTGGTCCTTCTTTTTAGTGCAATTATGTACTTTTCTGGTGATTACACTCAGACATGTCCCTCTGGGCCTGTGCTCCTGCCACAGAGGATGGTAAAGTTGAGGTGGCATGTAGTACATGCCAGTATATTGAGATATGCCAGTATATTGAGATGGTATGTAGTATATGCCAGTATATTCAGATGGTATGTAGTACATGCCAGTATATTGAGATATGCCAGTATATTGAGATGGTATGTGAGATATGCCAGTATATTCAGATGGTATGTAATATATGCCAGAATATCGAGATGGTATGTAGTACACCACAGCTCTGAGGAGACCACTTCAGATTTAGGCACTTCATAATTGTGTGATTACTTTGACCTGGATCTGCTCCCCGTGCCATACATATGCTTTCAATTTATGAAGCTATTTTGGCATAATATGTCACTGTTTGGTTCTCTGTTAAATTTAAATAACTGGAAACACAGAGCATTTTTGGCTAAAAAAGAGAAATGTATGATGTACAATAAAAAAACCAGATAAATAAATAAATGACTTAAATTGTTCTTACAACACATTGTAAAATTTGGTCTAGTTTAACTTTTAGGATTTGCTACAATTTATTTAGTGTGTTCTGTAGCTTTAATATACACATTATTTCTTCTAAATGAAGACAAGAGTCAGAATGGCCAAAAAAGGTTCAGTTTGCTGCTTCAATAAACAAATTCCATGTTTAAAGCCACTGTTAGCTGAAGAATTGACAAAACCAAACACAATGATAGTTATTTGAGGATTTTTTCCCCTAGGTGTGAGCCAGGTCCATTGAAATACATTTTTATTTTTATATTTATTTTTGCATTGTATTTAAAAACAACAAAACAATTCAGCTCATAATTGTACACTCCAAATACTGAAATGTACAAATTTTGGATCATATGTGTGATATCTTCCAGTCCTGGTGGAATATATTTTCTCTGGGTGAAGATGATAATTCCCCAATATGAATTATGTATTTCTCAAAACATTATATTAGCCAGAGAAACTACTCTCCTACCCCCTAACATCTTCCCCCCCCTCCCCTTTCAAAAAGGAAATGCAAAAAACAGGTCTTCTACCTGTCCAGCAGAGGGCATTGATGAGTAAACTGGGTTGAGAGCCCAGTGCATTTGTGATTAAATACATACAAATTTATTGTGACAGGGAATCTGAAGTGCTGAAGTGGTGTCAGGATAGAATCTCACAATAATAAAGAGAGAGTCTTTTGGAGTCAGATCTTACCTGCAAGGTGATGACGTCATGCCACTCACCAACAGGGCTGACTCTAATTAGAATTTGCAAAACAAATGCAAATAGATGGACTATATTTATCAAATATTAATTAGTGTTGTATTTTTTATGTAACATTGAATGAATTATGCTATTTATATCAAATTCAATGAAGGAGTGCCAACTGAGTTTGTGATATATTTATATAAGTGATAAATTATGCTCTCAGGATGTGAGAGTCTGGCTTAATTACCACTTTGATCCAACACATGCTTTAGATGTTGCAACATGTGACTCTGCCCTCAACGAACTTTACCAATTATTCATTAACACAAATGCAACAAAACAAATGTGAAGTAAAAATGGCTTGGCAGTTTTAAAGTAACAATTTGGATCCTACTCATTGGTGTTTGACCAGAAATTTTGTTTTGTTTTGAATCTTATAAATAAATTGTAACCAAAAGATCTTATTTATATATAAAGTTTCCCTAGTATTTGTATTAAGGTTGGCTTAGTCGCTGTATATTTCTGCAAAATGTAGCCCCATTCTGCACTATCTCACCCAGATTATAGATGCTTGGTATAGCCTGCATAGAGTATTAATAGAGGAGAGATCCAGGACAGTGTGACTATAGTACAGGTATGCGTTTGCCTAAATCATTTCAAATTCAACCCGGTAGTGTCACTCTGCCATTCCAGGGTGTTCAATGGTGATTCACACCCAGTATGACAGCTTCATTGAAATGCTGCACCCAGTGGTCTGTTGTGTGAAAAAACTGATAATCCACAGCCTTGCAAGGAATCTCTGGTGTAAGCAAGTTGCAGCTTTTTGGGTCCAATCTGTCCCTTCACCATTGCATAGATTAAGGGTGTGTTTCATACTATTCTGTTAAGAAATATGAATAAATAAATAGCAAATACAGGGATCTGTCATTATGTGTATTTGCTTCATAAAGGCTGCTCATTAGGTGAAAAGTCATAAGCAAAATTAATTACCCATTATTTCACATGTCATATGCTTAGTTGTTTCCCAAGGTCAAATATTCACAAAGGTTGAATAGTGGCTTAGTGTGCAAATGTAACAATGCAGTCTATGCATGGAAGGACTAGCCACTTGTGAGTTTGCCACTGAAATGAAGAACACACTTAAAGTCAAGAGAGAGTCATAGTGCAAAAAAAGTCCTCAGATTTAGCTGGGAAAGACTGCATCACTGAAATGAAAATAAATCACCACAAAAAATGCCAGAGGAATGGGAGATACAGATGAATGATGAAGTCATTCAGAGAGACCATAACGATTCACCCTTGTCGCCAGTCATCTGACATCATCTGAATGAATCATGGTACGTTTCTGCAGAAGGAAGAAGCTCACGGGAGGCAGAATTGTTTTTTTTTTTGAGAAGGTATCAGTTTGTAAAACTTGTATAAATGACCAGGCTCATACAAACACAAAGAGACATCTGATAAACCAGCATAACACAACAAGCATAACATGCTAAAGTTAAAGTAGTATTCCCTAGTTTGCTGAATAAATTTGTCTTTTTATATAATATTGTGATGACTGGCAGACTGAGGCATCGCAGGAAGGACAGCGAATGATGGAGGCTTATTGAGGGCAGAGGTTAGTACTGTCACCTCGCCGCTAGGAGGTCCTGGGTCACCCAGGGTGCCTTTCTGTGTGGAGTTTGCATGTTCTCCCTGTGCATGCGTGGGTTTCCTCCCACAGTCTAAAGACATACAAGATTAGGTTAACTCTAGGCTACTCTGAATTGCCCATAGGTGGGGCTGCATGTCTGTATTGGCCCTGCGGTGGACTGGCGACCGGCCCAGAGTGTAGCCCGCCTCTTGCTCAAAGATGATAGGATTGGCTCCAGCTTCCCTGCAACCCAGATGAATTAGGCGGTATAGATAATGGATGGACAATGCCCTTTATTGCAGTTCTTAACAGGACTATAACTGGCACCCAACAGGCACCGAACCCAAATACAACAGTGGAAGTACGAGGTGGTCAGACGCTGAACTGTAATGCCTTGTCCACAGATACACGGGTATTTTTTTAAAATGGTGTTTTTAAAATCTTTTAATCTCTGTTTGAAAAAAATGAGGATCAGACAAGGTACACATAAGACACAGATAAACATACACCCCACAATCAGGAAACAGTCTTAATCATAACTGCTACCACAACAACAGTACAAGGCGTGTTTACAATTACATACACAGGGCTATTTACATGCCCTCCCAAGGCATACTGGGATGTGCAGATCTCACCCACACTACAATATTTTACATGGCAATGAAGTTCAAGACTTGTTCCCTTGTAAGCCAGAAAAAAAACAATAAGGTTTCATTTTTATGCAGTTCTTTATGTCTCAGAATACCAAAGATTGCAATAAAAATTTGAAATATTTAGAAGCAACATTTAGAGATAGCTTTGTTCACAAAAATATCAATCCCTCTGAGTTACACTGTATTGGTGAGATGGAGTCACTCTCCCTTGAGTTGCTGTCCCTTGGAAGCTCATATCCTTGTCATTCTTTTCATCATTCCAGTTAAACAGCAATACTTGGAAGGAGCCTAATCAGGCGCAGTGAATTGGTGCCTTTGCAGGATGTGAAAATGGCACAAGGACCACAGTGATGGGATAAAGTCCCTTGCGCCTTCTACACACCCACCTGACACAACCCTCCTTTTATTTGACCCCCTGCATACTTATATGCACAGTTCAGGTCACATTTCCACCTATACAGAACTTTAGTTCCTGCTCAGGACCAGACACAGTAATATATGCATCATTTTGCCCAGTGGCAAAAAAACTGTTGTTTAAGCCTTCCTTAAGTAGGGTTCTCTAAAAATAATCAAATCAATTGTCTGTTGTATTTATTTTCCAGTCATTTAACCTGTTATACATTTTTTGGGGGGTTTTGCTAAATAAGAGGGAATTAAAAGGCTAAGCGATACAGGTTAAAAGATCTAATTCCAGATTTACATTTTTTTTAGGAGAAATGAAAGAAAACAAGCATGTTAAATATTAGCAAGATAACTGGCTATTCGAGTTAACTTAAATATCCAAAGTATCTTATTCAGGACAAGGTCAAGAGAATATGGAAAAATATGAAATATATATGAAAAAATAATTTTGTTAACAGACATGCATTCCACTTTTAGTTGGCTCGGCATTTTTGTTATTTTTTTTTTTTATCTATTTTAAATAGCTCAGCACTGTTTTCAAGCCTGGTGAACTGGCAGTACAGGCGACACAAAGGCCAGAGCATCTGAAATCAGTGTGAAACTCAGTCACCTCTCCCATCTTACCTTCTCTATGCCAGTTGGCTGTTCTTTGAAGAACTCTCCTCTTCTGGGACAGGATGAAACACTATCGGCGTTCTCTTCTATTTTACAGTGAACAGCACCTTTAAGAACTGAAGATCAGGCAGAAATCTCTTCTACAGCACTACGCAAATAAACCAAAACCTCATATTGATCCACTTTTATAGGTGCTAACAATACAGTGCAAAATAACATTGGGTATCGCACTTAAATCACCAATTTTACCATAGTTACCTGCTTAGATTATGCATAAATAAATGGGATATAAAAATAAATCATTTATCTTTGCTTGGTCACAGTGAGCCTGGCGCCTGTCCCGGGAATCTCACGGCATGAGGTAGTGAACTCCCCGAACAGAATGCCAGTCCATTGCAGAGAACACACTTTAAACAAGAAACAAATAAAAAAAAAATACAAACAACAAAACATTGAAGCAAATAGTACATAATCCATCCAGTTACCCATCCTCCATACCACTACAGTGCTATCCAGTACAAGGTTACAGTGAAACAGAACATAATGCCAATTTTGAGTGTTCAAGTGTCGCAGTATCTGGGATGTAATTTAGACCTGAGATTTTTTTTGGCTTTTGGTAACTATGTACTTTATCTAAGAGAGACTCACCCCAAGGGGCAGCAATTATGTAGGTTTGTAATTAACAGTCCCTGTCCAAAATATTAATAACAGTAACAATAATATTCAGCATTAATCTTGATTATGAGTTATTTATCTTTCGAGTCCAGTTTGGAACAAGAAAAAAACAACAAAAGCATTTATTAATAAGACAGAGACATACAGAAGTTTGGAGAACTGTGATATATGAAATCCAACACCAAATGGAACAAGAGTGGAATTGTGCGAATGATAAAGTATGAAAAGTGACACAAAAGGAAATGTGTGGAAAGCTGACATAAATCATCAAGGTAATTAAATTAAACCATTGCTTTTCCGAAGAGGGGAAGTAGCTAGGTTGGCTTGCAGTGCTCCTTTGTTTGAGTGTTATAACCTTTGCAGATCCAGTGCAGTGTGGGCTTGGAGGACAGAGAGGGCGTTTGGGCGTGAAACACTGGATAATCTTTGTGGGCACCAGGGCAGGTGTTCCAGAGTGATTCCGCAAGGGTCTGGGTGAATCCAGGTCCAGAGCAGAGTCAATCATGCTGTTTTACTGAACATTGTACATTCTACTGTGAATCACGACCAAGGTCATTACTGCAGTGGGTGTTAGACGAATAGTAATGGGGGCACAACCTCTTAGCTACAACAACCTAAGAAATGGGGTTTGAAAGAAGAGGCCAAGCCCTTCCCCTTGAAAGACAACTCCCCAAATGTCAACCTTCAATCAAAGCCTAAGAGTTCTTTGGAAGGTACAGTCCTGAGAAGGGAAAAATATACCCTTCTCCTGCTACTACTGTACACATTTATACATAAACATTTTTACTGCTCTTCATTCAAATGACAACCCCTCCAACACAAACATTTTAGTAAACCTGGAAAAAAACAACCATAGGGTATCAGATTTTATTGGGAAACCAATTCAAACACCAAAAAGAAAAGTTTTCCCTCCTTTAAATCCTTCAATTACAAAAATGACAAATTATTAACAAAAAGAATTATAATTATAAAAATAATTCCACTACCCACCTCTCACTAGAGTTCTACAGTTGAGAGGCAGTTGAGGGAAAGATTAATTATAGTTAACTTTTCTCTGAAGATCTTCAGCACAAGACAGCTATCAACCAATTTAAAATTGATTTCAGCGCAAAACTATGGAGATCTGTAGAACATAGATCAAGGCTGTTCAAATCTGGACCTCAATTCCAAATCCAGGCCTTGTTTTCAGTTCTCCTAGGTAATGAGTTTAATAATTACTGATTCTGATTGGTCAGAAGCTTCACTTCTGGCTCACACGTAAAAGAAGGCTGGAAAACCAGCAGGGCTCAGACCTCGAGAACCATGATTTGAATATTAGGGGCATAGATGTTAATGTTTCAGGGTATTTTCAGGGTTTCACTTTACTGATTAAAATTCCAGAAGGAACATTGCTTATCTAGGTATTTAACCTGATTTGTTGTAGCGAGAACTAAGATGTATAAAAAGAGGTAGGACCAAATTTTGCTGGCTTCATTTAACTGAACAATGACACCAAAATTGGACCCTCTATACTTTCTTCAATATTTTCTGTACTAGTCCTCAGGTGACGGCCACAGTCTGTATTTATGTACCAGCATTATACCATGGTATAAGCATATTATAATTTATAATTTTTTTCTATGCTGTTTGTCTCCGGACATATTTCAGTTTGCAGTTCCTGCCAGTGAATTTTGTCTGCACTGCGTCTGGTGTTTACAGTGCTCTGTGTGGCAAGCCGCAGCTGCAGGGCTTTGAGCCACACAAGCCAAGCTTCTGTCTTTTGCTTCCATTTCCTCTGCCTTGGAATCAAAGAGACTGAGCCTTTTGCAGCAATGACGTCAAAACAGGGCACTACTCATGGTCCCTTGGATCTAAGGTATGAAAATGACACATCTGTCGATCGCTTGAAAATGGATAGAAAGGGACAGAAAGAACCAATAAGGCTCAAGGTTTTAGTTTTGCTTTTGGTGTCAGTTTTAAGGTCACCTGCAGGGGAACAAAGGGGCTTGCTGTCATTCCGTGGCATGTGGTGGTTTTTGGATTGCTCTCCATTTTTACCTTTATAGAAATAGAAATCCTTTTAAATGGGGCAGGGAGGACAAATGCAAAAGAGTGAAAACAACTCAATGGAGCAAAAACAAAGCAAGGTGAAATGAATGGCATAGTCTAACACTTATCTGCATAATAAATGGAACATATGTTAAACCAAAGTTTTTTTACAAAGTTTATTGCAGATTTAATCCTGATTCAATGGCTTCTAACCTGTTGCCTGTTAAAAGTAATGCCTTTTAATCTTAATTGATGCAGTATATAAATTAGAGTTGTCACCAAGTTCCTAAATAGACCAAAAGGAACTGGGTTATACATTAAATTCAGGACCACTGGTTTGTTGTTTTTTAGTTCTGTGTTTTGTCTGTCTTGAGTTATTAACTCCTTAAGAATGTATGGCAATGCTGTGTGTGTAGGACTGTAAACTTCAGAGTGTACAGCCATACTTTGCATACATTTAAAAATATGTTTTTTCTGTCAACCAGTAATACCCCCTACAAATAAAGGAATGTCACGCTGGAAGTCTGCCACAAACTGCTCTGCCTTGCTGATGTCGAGTTGCCCGTGGTCCTCCACTACCCTTTGTACTCTGGCTCATCTCCATTGCTGACATATCCTACAATGAAGGAGTCATCCAAGAAGCTCTGCAGATGGCAGATGCTGGTGTTCTACTGGATGTCCGATGCGACTAGGACACAAAACTTTGAGAGAACATACCACAAACTGAAGCTTCTTATAATACAGTTCCTTGCAAAAGTATTGAACAGTACAGCCCTTAAAGTGATTTAATTTGCCTGAATTACAAAGTATACATACACATCCTTTACCACTGTAAACTCAGTGGTCTCTCACAGTAAATTTCCAAAGTCAAGATCAACCCCAGTGTCATGGAAAAAGACAGAGGGGATACGCTGCCTTGCCACGGCCAACAATACAAGGCCTCTACCTGTGACAATTTACTGTGAGACACAATGGGCTCAGAATAAAAGTGCTGAAAGGAAGAATCTGTATATGTGCTATTTGTAATTTAGGTAAATCTGATCATTTTAAGGGGGTTCAGTACTTTTTCAAGGTACTTCACCTATGCTTTTGTTTTGCTGTGAAAGTTAATAATAAGAATATTTGGGCAAAAAAATAGCTAAAAAAGAGAGATACACATGCATATTCAGAAATCTGCTCACCTAAGTAAATTTAACATGGTTTAGTAATCATCTGGGAGAATTAGTCTTTCAAACAAAAAATAGCTTAAAGTATCAGGGTTTTCCTAGTACTGGGAGACGATATCACCTTTTTATGAGATTATGTAATTGTATGCATTATTTGAACTAAATTGGGAAAAAAAATATGCATACACCAAAAACTACACTTATGTTTTACATTTTGGATCAATAACATGATTCTGTTTTAGCTTTATTTGTGAATTGAATTGAGTGGGCATTGTTGATGTTGATTTTCTGTGTTTGTGGATCATTTTGGAGATTTTTGCACTAAATAGCTCCTGGTGCTGTTTGTGCACTGATCTGAAGAAGTGACTCGCATATGCAAAGGGCAAGAAATTGTGCTGCCGGACATTTGTTGCTCTACGTTTGGCTAATTATGTTTATTATTTAATTATTAGCTTTGGGGAGACACACTGTGGAATACTTGCAATACAAGTATTGCAAAAGTAGAAATAAATATTAGTACTACAACATAAATGCCTTCTAGAAGAGTGGCATTATGCTCTGCCCCCCAGTCCACAATAGGCCTGTCCTGCTAATCCGTTTACATAAAGACTGGTCATTGAAGTCCTGCAGTACCTGTTTGTCCAAGAAGAATTAAATGATGGCACTTGTTTGTTTGCTTGTCCCACTAACAGATGGTCTTCCTAGTATATGTGTATGATAGGACAATAGATCGCTAATCAATTGACCTTTGGATATTGGTTCTTCTGCAAAGAAACTCTCACGCCCGCTTTAATGTCTTATGCATCTCTAACCCTTCATTCAGGAGATTTTCCTGTTTAATGTAATGCCTTTTAACCTTTACTTTTTAAAAGCCCTGTATATATTTATGCTATAAAATCTAAGCTACGGCAGCTCCTAGCCAAGCACCACAATAAATCAGGTCAAAAACATCCACCTATTTTCTGGAACCAGTTGTTCTATGCAGGGTTGCAGGGGTCCAGTGACTATGGACATAATCAGGGCCCAACCCAGGATGGGGTGCTAACCCATCACAAGGCACACTATGGGAAATGTGGTCACACCAATCAACCTCTCCATGTTTTTGGGTGGAGGGGTAACCGGAGTAGCTGGAGGAAACCCCATGACAGCACAGAGGTAACATGCAAACTGTAAAAACATGGGCATGATGGAGACTGTAACCCAGACCCCAGAGGTATGAGGCCACAATGCTACCTGCTGCACTTCCATGCCATCCAGGTCAATAAGAAAACCTAGAAATTACTCTATTACCCCTCACAAATACAATGTCCTTGGACGTAGATGTCTCCATTGTTCATGTGGACAATTAAACAATTACCTAGCTGGATTTGATCAAATAATAATTATCAATAACTGCTGCCTGTTGCAGAGCAGGAAAACGAGGCCACTGACCATATAGACATCTTTACAAAACACAGCAGATTTGCATAATAAAAAAAAAAACACATTAGAAAATCAGAACATCCACCACATCCCTCCATTCCCTTGATGCCCCGGTTCTTTCAGTTTCCTTTTCACACCCTTCGCTTTTTGCTTCAGTGTTAAGAGTGACTCAGAGACCTCTGTAGGTTTTTGGAATCGGTGTGTTACCAGTAACACTTTTTAGAGAAGCACATTGGCCTACTGTGTAGCCTCCTTTGCCTCCATTGCACTGTTTAACTCTCATCACCGCTCTACACAATCGCCGTCACTTTTCTTAAAGCTCAGTGGAAACTATCAAAAACATTTGAAGCCTGAAACACTGTAGCATTAATGGACTATAATTATTTTCCCTTTACAAGAGAAAAGACAGACTGATGAATATACTTGCAAAGAGTGATGTACATAGTAGTGGTCACTCGATGGATTGAAATGGCATTAATACTGCAGGAACATTTGTTTGAGGAATTGGATTCTGATGAAACATACTGTAGCAGTATCTAAAAACCATTCTGACATGGCCATGTTTTAACTATTTCATACACGATTTTCATTGCTATTGTTTTCATCTTACATCTTACCTAAGATTAAATACTCGATTTTTTGTTTGTATTATGGAAGCAGAAGAATGCATTTGGATAAAATGTGTTTGTGAAGAACAAAAGCGGGGAAATGAGTTTCAAAAAAGATCAAAAGCATTTAGATGGATGATGGGGTGTCATAAAAAAGCGATGAAAGAGTAATTACAATGAAAAGAAATGAACGTGGCACATGGCACATGACCTGGTGACTTATGGGTAATATTAAAAACACAGCTTTTAAGGAGAAATACTTTACTAAACCATTCAAGATAAATTTATTGTCATTTAACAGTGATTTTTCTGTAAATGTAATCTATACTCTTGTTGATTTAACATTGATTTTCTAATTGCGCCATTTTTGATGTAATGCATGATAAAAAGTGGATCGTTACTGCCAATTTACGCAAGTCTTTGCAATTCATTTCCCATCTAATAAATGGTATTTCACCCCCCAAGCTTGTTTATGATGTAACTGCAACTCTTTAAGATAACAAATTTAGTGAGGATGAAAGTTGCTGTTGAGCTAATGCTGAATTGGCCTGAATTTATGTTTATTTGATAATAAACCAACCATAAGGAAAACACAATGTGAGGGTGATAAAGAATCCAGTCAAATCTGCATCTTTTTATATCCATCCTTTTATTTGTTACTATGAAGAAGTAGAAATGTTGACTATTGTGACATTTTAATAAACTTCACCCACCTCCATTGTCCATTGTGTGTGACAGTGTGCATGTGACCTGTGGTGACCTGGCATCCCATCCCCTGTGCCTGCACACCACAATTTTTATACTGGATCAACAGATGGATGGATGGATGGATGGATGGATGGATGGATGGATGGATGGATGGATGCTCGAGAGTTTATACCAAAGTCATCAGCTAATAATGGAGCTGGTATATTTACAGCAAGAAAATTGTTAAAGTATAATTTTCAAAATGTGAGGTTTGCTGTACATGTGCTTAGTGTTCCAGGATATTGCCACTATTGCTGTAGATTTGGAGGCAGACCATTTTACATTTTTCATAAAGGTACAAGTAATATGTACAAGTAATAGATACAATACATCAGTGTATCTAGAAAGGGATTCATTTATTTAGGGTTGTGGAACAGGAATGACAAACTGGCTGTGCACCCTGAATGTAATCTATACTAGATATTGCTTTAAATATTATTAACAGTGCCCATGCACTATTCTCAAAACAATAACACATTGCATGAAAACCCGTTAACCGTTCCTTTAAAACCATTCCCAAGCTATCAAATGGACATCTCCTAATCCTCCCGCAACACACCAGTGAAATAAATAGGACGGCACTGTCAGACTGGCCCTAATGGTGAGCATAACGGGGATTTGTTAGGCCTAATGCCAGCGAAGAGGCCCATCAATGTCATTTTTATCTTTAATTTATCCTGATATGTTTTGAAATAATCCACCAGCACATGGATCAAAGGCGGAGGACAAAGCGCTAAAACGGAATTTTAGGAATCAAATGTGGCATCTTGGTGCCTGCGTGTGTTGCACATAAAACATGAAAATGCCCGCGTTTGCGGTGAAGCTGGTCTGAGCAGCAGCCGTCTGGCTCTGGCCGGGAGCTGCCTTCTGGCACAGCTACGCGTGGCCGGCTCGGCCATTCTCAGCTATGCTTAGTTCTAACCTGCTAAAACGTAATATACCTGGCTGTTCCAGGCCGAAGGAGACGTGTGGGGTCATTTAGAATAAAAATATTGTTTGTTATGAATTATTTTAAAATTCCTGTTTGTGGCCTGTTCGCGGTTTACATATAGAGACCAGGCGTTATGTTGTTCTTGCATAATTTCATAAAGAGGGTGCGGGGCCTGTTATCTGTGAGGGAAACTTATTGTTTTAATTTTTTTGTATTCCAGACTTAAATAATCATGATGAGGTGAAGACAAAGGAGGTCTCCCCAAGCAGCTCGCACAGGGGCTCGACACACACTGACGCAAGTGTAAGGAAAGCTTTCATTAATAAATGGCAAATATACAACTTTTTTTCTCTCTCGCTGGGATACCATGATTCATCTGAAACGAGTACAGCTGAAATTAGTACCAAAAAAAAGACAAGAAAAGTGATGAGAATAGTAAAATTGTGGATTTTCTGGTGGTTTAAACAATTTTCATAACTGCTTATTCAGGACACGGTTACGGGGGGTCTGGAGTCAATCCCAGGAAGCGGAGGGCATGAGGTGGGGGGGCACCCTGCATGGGATGCCGGTCCACTGCCGGGGACACGCTACGGACAATTTAAAGACAGCGGTGTGCCTGATGGTATGTTGGTTAATTCCTGAAAGAAATCAGAGTACCTGGAAAAAGCTCACAGAAACAAGGAGAACAAGCAAATACTCACACAGCTAGGGGCTGTGCTTCTAAAAGCCACTGAGATTTACAAAACAGACATGTGATTTCTCAAAATTGCACATACAGCTTTTTTAGGTGCAGCTGGTGTTTAAATTAGGCATACCCAGTCGTTTTAAGGGTGAAAAAATGCCCTGCATTTTAGTGACATTGAAACTGACTTATTTGTGTGGCAAAATTATGTCCGGTGGATGGCCTAAATTCCATTTATATTTTCACTAGCATGTTGTATTCACTGTGAGTCACATTGCATAGCCCCCAGTTAGTAAAGGGTACAGTGTCACGGGAATTTCCTCACTGTAATATAACCACTGATCAATCTCCACCTTCTATTTTTTAGCCTATATATTCATCAGAGGGTTAAGGCCACGATCGGTGTGATTTCGACAGAGCTGCGGCAGTCATCAGTATCCATTTCCAAATTCTCCTGTGCCTCATGTTAATTATATAAGCGCTTTGGAGGTAAATTGACACCACAATTAATAAACGGTGAGTGCAGGGCGGACAGCACTCCCCTTATGACGCAATGCACTGTGCTTCAGCTTAATTCCATTACTCTGAATTGCACCCCTCTGCAGCTATCGATAATCATGGTACACGGTTCTAGACAATGAGGCAGTCACCTCAATGCCCAAAAGTATTCTCAGCAGCAAGTACTGCTTGTCCATAAGCTACTTACAGGAAGTGTCTTTTCAATTGCACATTTAATAGAATTTAACAAGGGTGAATAAAGACAGGAAAACAAAGGGAACAAACATCATTGACGTAGAGGCTTATCATCAGGCTGGGATCTTTTAAATTGCTGTAGTTACGATGGGAACGGGAACAAATGAGAAATCAATCCTGCAACCTTGAAATGATAACAATCGTTCACGTCACTTCTGTTTGGCAGTGACCTGTGCTCATCGTGCAGCACAGAAGTGGGCTGACTTTCTGGAATAAATCAGGCATATATGCGTATGAAAATAAACAAGCCAGGGCCACTATCTGGGTGGGGATGGCATTGCCTTCCAGCTGCATGCAGTTGGAGCAACTGCACCGAGGCAACCTTCTGGGGACCGAAGTATGATTCACTGTGATGCTCCCAGGCTGCTGTTTCCATAAAGGAGGTTCAAGTGTTTGAAAAAACATTCATGAAACGCTCCCAATTCTGCTCCATACCATGTTTTTGTCTTTTTTATGCGAGTCTGTTTACTTCTATTCTGCATCATTCTCATCTTGAAACGGGCCTTGGGGCTCTATAAATTCCTCCCTATTTAAGGAAGGCTGATTCTTTTCTGAAAGTAGCCCTTTGATTCTCCGAGTTTTAACGTTTGACAAATTTTGGAATTTATTCAGATAAGTTTTCTATTTTGATCAGTGTTTTTGCTTCTCATGTATAAAAATGAAGCCTAAAATGACAGGAATGGCATCTTCCTCTTTTCCCAAGACTGTCTCATCCTATCCTGCTTCCAGCCTCCTCCCGATTTAGTAGGAACATACAAAAAATTGCAATTGCACAGGTAACTTGGTAGCAGCATTCCACTGGACAACTATGCAATTAATTATTTGTTAACATTTTTGGAAAGGAAAATGAATGAGACACTCAACCCAGAAAGATAAAACCAGGGCACAGCTTGGGAGTAAATGGAGTGATGGAATAAATGATGAACTATGGAAGATGCAGTCTCTGTAATAAAAATGCATGCTGTTCACATGTACTGTAGAAGGTCACGCCAACGTGTAGTGTGAACAGTGGTCATGGAAGATCAAACAAGAAATGAGAAAGGACATTTTTTTCCAATGTGCATGGCCTACAATGGCTGCAGTGGCTTCTGCTTTAATTAAGTCAAAAGCAGGAAAAGGGTATCCGGGCATTGATTTATTAAGACAATAGGATCCTTAGTGATCTGCCCTTGAGAGAAATATTAGGAGGATGACGCACGGAACTCAGGTGTTTGTGAGAGTGAGAAGGACGGGCTGGGAAAAAAAAACGCAATTGGCGCTGATTTGAAATAGCACGGCAATTCACATAGCCGACACACTTCTAATGGGGTATCTGCGTCACCCAAGCGTCCTGGTGACTCAGAGTTCACAGTGAAGTCTGCTAACACTTAAGGTCTGAATAAAAGTCTCTTATGTGAACTTGGTAAAAAATAATAATAAAAATAAGAAGAAAAATAACTGAGCTTAGGTGGATAATCTGGCAACAGAATGTCCTCCTCATGGTCACTTGGAGTCAGGGGTGAAGAAACTCGTGAGGATGTGGACTCCCCAGTATTTAATTTGGTTCCATTCATTCGCCCCCCCAATAATATTGGACTCTCTCCTGGGACTGACACCAGCAGTCTTTTACATGGACAATCAATTGTGCAGGTAATTTTCAATAAAATGTTAATATCCGTCCATCCATCCATCCATTATTCAGTCCATCTGTACATTCATGAATAGAACCACTCTCCATGGCTGCTTATCTAGAAGGTCACAGTGATCTTGGATTCTGTCGTAGGAGGAAAAGGGTAGAAGGCAAAGAACACCCTTGACAGGATGAACTGTTAATAAAGTTATTTTCAGTTTTACCTGAAGACCGAAAAAGTGAGGAGAAAATAACAGGCCCCCCACCTGATATGTTAAACAAAGAAGAAGCAGAGAGGTCGGCCACAATAAGTGACTTCTGCCAGTAATTCACAACTGAAACGCATGCGAGCTCAATGCACAGATTTTAATAACCAAAAGATCAACAGCTGTGACTGCCTCTGACACACATTCAGGATAGATCAACTAATGAAGAATTAATTAGCTATAAATTTATAAACTAATTATAGAGAAGGAAATAAATAGGCAGACCTTGCTGGAGGGACCAGTACAGGCTGGTCAGCTCCTGAAGATTAGTCTTTGGAGATGGTGTGTGATGTGCAAGGGGCCATGGAACAGTAATGGCCATTGTCCAGCAATAAGATCCAGTCCAGTAGGGAGAGTCATGGCCATTGTCCAGCAATAAGATCCAGTCCAGTAGGGAGAGTCATGGCCATTCTCCAGCAATAAGATCCAGTCCAGTAGGGAGAGTCATGGCCATTCTCCAGCAATAAGATCCAGTCCAGTAGGGAGAGTCATGCAATCACAGTGGTTTGTTTTGGGGGCACCGCAGTTGGGAAAAGGCTTCTATTGAGATCAAGGTTGGGGGAGCATAGGGTTAGGGTTAGTCTATGAGTTAGGGTTAGGGTTAGTCTATGAGTTGTTGGAGCACGTTAAGAGAACAGTTAAGCTAATTTGCACCAGGTAAAAGATGACTGGTTAGAAGAGGGATGTGTGGGATGGGATTTTGTCCACAGTACCAAGAAGTTTTTGTTTCTGGAAGACTCCCCCCAAAAGAGATATTTAGGGAATTTCTCTTGCTGAGAGTTCACCACAGAGGAGGAAACTATAGGATGGAGAAACTTGAAGTGGTATATATATGGTATATAAATGAAATTCCTGTCTCGGTCATGAATTTCTCACTGTGTAAGAACCATCTTGTCTTTGTGGAATATGTACAATTACTAACATGAAAAGAAGCCTTATTTAACATTTGTAAAGGTATGGGAACAGGTACAATGGAAGGCATTTTTTATTTGCTTACTCCTTGTTCTTTTTTTAAGACATATAGAGGTAAGAAAACCTGGTGGTCTGAGTGCAGGGACAGTTGTCCATTCCGAGGACCCAATAGAGATGTGCCCCCAGTTTGCAGTTTTTTTAGTTGCTTTAAGGGGGGGGCACTGTGAGTCCTAATCCCAGAGTTCTTTGAGTGGTGCTACATTATTTATGGGTGGATAAAAAAAATAAAAATATTATTATTTTTATAATAAAAGTTTTTAAAAATATATATATTTATGGGTGGAGGCCTGAAGAAGGTGCATAGCTTACCTTCCTGTCCCTTTTACGATAGATAAAATGGCCCTTTTAGTCTTTATTATGTCATGATGTCATGTATACTTTCCCCTGCAGTGCTGGGGCTCTGCTTGGGGAGCGTGGATGTTTCTACCTTCCATATGTCTGTTTCTAAGCTGATGACTGGAGTGAGGAAAACTGAAAAAAATGTCAATGAAGTGCAATAAATCTCACCCTTACGTGCCAAGTCAGAGAG
>JAABNY020000008.1:2438086-2456988 GCA_015164015.2 Brevimyrus niger | reverse complement strand
TGCCCACCCCCCCCACCCCCCCGGCATTCCCATTGATACAATTAGCAAGGAATTCTGTCCATCCCCCACCATCCCCAATTACTGCTTGAAGATGCTCACCAACAGAGAAGGAGAACAGCGAAGTGGCCCCACCCATGTGGACAGGTACCCCCATCTAAGAGAGCCGTAAATAAATGAATCTGTTCGTTCCGTGTGTGTGTGCGTGTGTGTGTACACGTGTGCACTATTAAGTGTGCATGATGGTGCAAAGGAGAGTTTCTGCATGAATGAGAGCTGGACATTATATATACACACAATCACCTGCCACCACTGAAGTATCCTGTTTCTCTGTCTCCACTCTTCACTTGCTCCCTCGTTCACTCACGCGGCCTGATTTATAAGCGGAGCAATAAAAAATATATCAGCTCCCAGGGGTGTGTAAGACAAGCTTACTTCTGCTGCGTTGAAAAAGGTACATGCATAATAATCAGTCAGTGACGTGCTGGGGATTAGCAATCTGCTCTAGCAACACAACTTGTGCAAAATTATTCATAAGACTGAGGCACAGGAAGCCAGAGAAACACTCTTATTTCTGTGGACACGATTTAAGAATTCATCTGGTCTGAATCCAGGAGCTGAGTTATTAAATCCCCATTTTCTTTTAGATCAATCTTCTGTCACATATTTTGCTTATTATTATGGCTGTTTCCCTCTTTCTTTAGATTTAAATAACTTGTTTACAATATGTAATGTCTTGTTTGTTCTTTAGGCCAATGTGTCATAAATGTTTATGGCCAGAAAAGTAAGTTCCGGCTCTTCAATAGAAAACAATAAAAAAAAAATTGAATTGTACTTTAAGTGCTGGTTCCGTTTCAGAACATATTCACTAAAACACACTCACTGGTTAGTTTAACGTAAACAGCCTGTTCCTCCAAACAGTGAATCATGAGGCTCCAAATGAACATGCAGACAGGGTCGAGGCGTTCTCTATGTACTTGGACTAAAAACACTTCATCTAAATGATTTTGAATGTGGTGTTATTATTGGTGCCATTCATGGTGGTTCCAGCATCTCAGAAATCTCAGCCGTCTGGGTGTCTCAAAGTACCACAGTGTTTAGAGTTTACAGCGAAAGGTGTGATGAACATAAACCATTCAGTTAAATTTTCTGCTCTCATTTACCCTTGACATGGTTCTAGATAGAACCAGGAGTCCTACCTGGTATTAGCTAGGTGTGTGTCACAATGTAGGAAGAGCACACATGAAGTCACAGCAAGGCTGTAAGGGCATCTCATTCATGCCCGCAACAAACAACTGGCTCAGCATTGCCACACAGTAACTTTCCATGGCAGGCGACTAATTAAGCCATCTAGTTGTGGCCCTGTTCAGACCATGAGGGTGGAAAGCCAAAAGCACGCTGCCTTATTTTAAATACTTCGTTGTATGTTCTTTTGTCATCAATAAAGTGTCTCACGCTGAAGCCCTCCTGCCTCTCCTGAGTATCTCATCCTGCCACACTATATACTTTCATTTCATTCTTGCAGTATGTTTTTTATTTTTGAGCATGAGTAATTACAGTGTGCAAACAAGGGACTCTTGCAAGCAATTTCAAGTGATGCTCAGATATCCGGGACATAGTAATCAACACCAATAGAGACCGCTTAATGGCACAATGCGTTGATTTGTTATGATGTGCAAGAAGTTTGAGTCTGGTGCTCTCTTGGAGAAAACCAGCTCTGTTTTTTTTTCTTTCTTTGACAAAGCGCAGTTGTAGGATGACTGCAGCTTTCTTTAAGTCTCAGTTTGGGCTGCCTCTGCAAAGAAGATATGTCAGAGGCAGACTGAAAACCGTGACTGAAATTAGATGAAGGATGTAATTGTGGGAAACAGTTTGTAATAGTGCAATTTAAGAATGAATCCGTACACTTTCAATAAACTCTCTTGTGAATTCATAAAAAACAGAAGAACATGTATGTGTCGTGGCTAGGTGGCCATCATGACCTTGCAGATACTGTCATATTTCCCACAAGTATTCACTAAACCATGACTGTTTGTTTCCTGTTATCTTTTTACTTGTTCCTTTTCTGGGTTAGCAATTGCTTTTCTTGCTTCTTTTTGTTAATATTCACATTCTGCTTGTTATATTTTGAGACATTTTTCAGCAGAACATTCCATTCTAAAGGGTAGGCGCCGTGTGGCTTGGCGAGTTGAAAAATTGTACTTGTGTTCGGAAAGTTGCCGGTTTGAATCCCAGGTTCAGCAAACTGATTTAATTATGGAGCCCTTAAGCAAGACCCTTAACCCAAACTGCTCCAACAACAGTACAACCCAGCCTTCTCAAAAATGTTTGTAATCTTGAATAAAATTATCTGCTACATAAATGGAATGTACAGTACCAGTCAAAAGTCTGGACAAACCTAATGAAAATCATTTCGGATGATGACCCTATAGAGCTGGTTTGGGAGAAGTGGGATCGAAAAGCAAGGGCACATTAGTCAGCCTGTGCCCACAACTTGTGGAAACTTCGTCAGGACTCTTGTAGAAGCATTCCAGGTGCTACATCTAAAGGCTGGTTGAAAGATTGCCAAGAGTCTGCAATGCTATCACTGAAGCAAAAGTGTTTTGAATAGTTTAAAACTTGAGCAAATTCTGAGATGTTGAACACTTCTTTCTCTTTGCAATTTTTGAAATGGATTACTTGTCCTGAGGCATTTTACTATAAGGAAAAAAAACATATATAAATAGCGAGAAATGCACTAAAAGCAGGTGTGTCTAGACATTTGACTTGTATTGTAAATGAAACAAGCCAGTGCCTGTTTCTTTTCAGATAAGCTCAAAGGATTGGTTCTGACGGTTGACATGGGATCTCATTTGACACAGATTAAACCTTCTTCTGGCATAAAGTAGGGCACAGATAAGTAAGAGGTGGGGGGCGGAGAAGGCAGGTCACCTTATTATTGCCCTGAAAGTTTCTTGCTAAGGATCTCATGTGATAGAATACCCATTATATGCGGCTAAACGGGACATTAGTGTGACAATTCTGGGGGATTGGAGCTAGCAAAGAGAAGGTGCTAGCTGCTTGGGTTATGCCCATGAATGGGCAAACACTGGGAGATTGTGGCAAGTCTTTCCTTCCATGGCCAGTGGAGGGAGCCCTCACTTCCTGCAGCCCAAGCAGCCACTGCTTAGAGCTGGTTAGGGAGCTGGTCAGCCCCAGGTAACAGAGCTGGTCAGTACCAGGTCAGAGGAGGGTGGCGCAGGATGCTGACTGAGCCTCAGTAATAATTGCATTCCATCAAGTTGCTTTTATGGTGCTTCAATCCAAAACTCCTTTAATACTTTGTGTGTTTCTTTTGTTAAGTGTCAGATTTATTACTTTATAAAGACGGGGTTCTACTGTATCTGAGGTTTGAACCAATTGCTTAACGACTATACTACTAAAACTACACTACCTTAATTGCTATACTACCTTATTCTGATGCTGCCTCTTTTTTGCATGAATTCTAAAATAAGAATGACCAGACCTACCAGATGGCATAACAAAGTATATGGGATATTTACTAATAATCCATTTACTGCTGTGTGTAATGCATGTACACATCTGTCTGTCTGTATATACATTCCCAGTGTACATTCTATAGTTGTATCCAAGTAATACCTAAATTAAAAGTGAGATATTGTTCTGCAATATTCATAGAAAATAGTCATGACATATTTAGGTAAATGTACTTTTGGTTTGTTCAGCTTAAAGTAACCATAATTAATATCAAGAATAACAGAAGTCCCCTCCCTTCACAGAGGAGGGGGGGGAACCGGTAAAATGATGCTGTAGACGATGAGTCATCACTGCAGACGCGCTCACATGCTGCTGTGGCACTGATCACTCCCACTAGACCTGAAGACTTCCACAGCAGAACTGTCAGGTCAGGATGGACACAGGTCTCAATGTTCTCCCCATGTTGTGCGAATTTTCTCTTGAAACTTCATTGTCCTCCTACATTTAAATAGTACACACAAATATGCATCCCTAAATTTCCCATTGTGAGTGAGGGTGTGTGTGCCGTGACAGTATGTCTGGTCAGTATGTTCCCCTCTCTCGTGCCCCATATCCCCCGGAACTGACACCACAGAGAGTTAAAAAATGTCAGTGAAATCCGGCTGCATTTTCAAAGGAGGTCTGTGCATCTGCTCAGCACGGCAGCTGCATGATCCTAGACTGAACCCAATTTATGCACTGGTTTGTCTTAAAAAACATATTTTTTATGAGTGTGAGTGCAAATTTCAGAGATAAAAAAGTGGTACAGTGACTCATGTCATTTCAAGATGGAAACAAACAGTGGAAGAGGACGATCAAGCAAACCCTTGAGACCGTGTCTCAGAGACAGGAGACTTGAAAGCATGGAGACCATAGGCTCCATGTTGTGTAAGGGTATGACTCATGCGGCTGTTTGGATCTTAAAAGACGCAAAGCACGTCTCATTGGTTCCCTTTGAAAAGCTCTCCCAGGAAGGCGCTTGAGGTGCGTAGCGGGCGCTCTCTGGAGAAGACGAGTGTGTCACTCCAGTGCTCTGTGGTCTAAGAGCCTAAATAATAAAAAATAATAACCTACCAACTCCAACAAACTACACCATTCAGTTCCTCATCAACTACATCAATACACACATTTCCCATGAGCACATTTCAAATCATATTTAGGGCACTTCTCCATAATTATGCTCTATATCCAGTGTCAAGTGTAGACTTCACCATCAAGAAGTCTGTCTTCATATATACGGTAGTATTCACCTTGCCATCAGCATGCCTGGGTTAATGCATAGTGTACACCATTTACATGCCTCTGTAATCTTATAGGATATACTTGTAGTGTATACTTACATACTGCTAATATATCTCTCACGAGAGTGCTATGGCAAAACAATGGGTAGACTAGTGTGAAGTTTGAATCTTCTGTCTGGGTACTCCGATATTATAAAAGCATATAGCTAGCAAATTTGTATTTAAATTGTCCATTGTGTGTGTGTGTGTGTGCACGTGCCCTGTCATGCAGGGACATCCTGCATAGTGATTTTTCGTATTTTGGTTTGCTTCCTGAAACTGGCTCCAGGCTTTTTGTGACCATGAATTCAATGATCAAGTCAGAGGATCAACTATCTTCCCTTTTTGTCCCATGTAAACGCATATATTTTATGCATGTAATAGTACACACTTCTGTCAGCCTCTTACAGAGCTCAACACAGTCTTCCAAACGTAGCTCCTACTTGGAAAATGCTAAATGCTGCAGGATGATATAGTTTGTTCTGTAATGTTTGTCTGGTGTATTGTTCCATGGATTTTTGAATAACTAATAGGCTGCTCCTTTAGAATGATATGTGAATGTATGTATACTTATATAAATACATTTTACATCTGAAAAGATATTTTCTGATATTCTCTGAAATGTATAGCATTACATTTGCATAACCAAGGACATGGTAAACTGAAGAAGCCAAACACTGAGACATTATTATAGTATATGTATGTTAGGACTAGGATATAGTGATAAATCAAGGGTTAAGCCTTTGGCATCATCCTTCACTCAGTCTGGGGTTAAGATTAAACAAAGGAGACTCAGTCCTGTCAGAAAGAACATGTAGGAGACACACAAGAAGCAAGGTAACAAATCGGTGCTTCAGAAAACTGTTTGTCTCTGGACCTTTAGACTCCCTGAAGCAATTTTAACCTTTCTTCCAACACTAATCAATAAGCCGACCTAAATATAGCCTACAGCCGTTGCTGTTCCATTGTCTGATTACTAATCCCACAACAAGTCGCTTCCCTAGACATTTAACATTATCTGCATAACCTCATTGTATTTGCAGTTGCAGTGGACAGACACTGAAAGTAATACACAGGAATAATCCAAGACCAAAGTGATAGAATCTTCCTAACTTTATATTCCTAAAAGGTTCTAATTGTTCACAATTACAATCCTGTAACAATCAGGACTTCTGCCTGTGTTTTAAAATATGGCTTCATAACAGCACGCGGTCTACCACCAAGTTTCCATCTATAGCAATGCATTCTGTGATTGTAAACTCTACTAATCAAATTTCAGTTTAATTTAATTATTTACTTCAAACACAAAAAATACTCATATGAATGTTTTTTTATTCTTGAAAAGTCTAACACAATAACAACGTGTATTACTGGTCCAACCGAGTTAAAATAGTTGTCTTGCTTGTTATTTTCAGCAGTGTGCTGATATCGAGCGACAATGGTGAAACTGGAAGTATTAGACTAAGGGGGTGGACACTCATTGATTAGCAAGGTAACAATCACAGAGAAGGTGGAAGAAGAGGATGGATGAAGCAACTGGCCAATGTACAGTACGGTTCTGTGTTTGTCTATGCCGCTGCCTATAGTGCTGATCTATATTCCAAAAAGCATCCGGATCCAACTGGCCAGTGAGTCACGCGCTAAACTGAGTGAACCTTGCTAATGCTTTTTTAGGCTGTCCAAGGCTGACGTTGAACTGATCTCGCCGTTATTTCATTTCTCCAAAGGCTGTGGCTGAGAAATAAAATTACGAAGCCGCTGAGTCACTTGATATGGCCTCAAGTCCTTAATAGTTTGACGCTTTTTGCGATAAATTGTTGCAAAAAGACTCTTTTTTGTTTGGGTTTTTCAAATTGTTCAGAACAAGAAGGTTTTTTGTGTTGGATTGTATCTATTGTAAAGTGTCCTTGAGTGTGAGAAAGATGATACGTAAATATAAACTAAAATGGTTATTATTATTATTTATTATTATTAATTATTAATTATTACATGAAAACCCACATCATAATGCCACTGGAAATTAAAGAAATACCTGCTAATCAAAAGATTGAGGAGAAAAAATAAATGATTCCTTAAACTAGATTCATTGTTTTTAGTGAAGTATGAATTATTCTATTTTAATTTAGCCCTAAACTGCATTCTATGGAACATTATTTAGAAACAGTTTCATCTGAGCAATCTGTGTGTGTGTGTGTGTGTGTGTGTGTGTGTGTGTGCTCATGTACATTTTGTAAATAAAAAGTTAGTATTTTTGAGGCAGCAGGTGATAGTGACTAAATGTTGAACAAATACTGCATTGCTTTTTGTCTTTTAATAAGTGGTTTAACATTTTAGACATTGACACCCTAGATCAGTGTGTATCATCTCTTTTATTGGGTTCCAACTCTATCAGAAATCACTGTGAAATCAGGTACTTAAGAAAAAACACATACCAACCCTTTTTATTATACCTAATTTGACAAGGGTGTAGATTTGGGTATGGATGGTAGAGACATGTCTCTACCAATATTATGGGAGTATCGTGTGTTCAGAGCTGATTTGGGACCAATGTTGAAATTAAAACTATACCACTGCATTGTTACACCTGTGATAGAATAACACATTCAGATTCAGTTCAAACTGGTCACCAGCATAACCAGTAAGAAGTGCTCCTCATCCTTCTATTACAGTATCGTTAACACTCGATAATGTGTTCCCTTGTCATTACTCATACAGTAAATGAGCCTCGTTGAATTAATAAAGTACAACCATGGCAAAACAAAATAACAAAAAGTTCAACAACATAATGACAGTCATTCTGCGTGGTATAGCAGCCATTTACTTGCTATTATACTCACCACCGGTAGTAAATCATAGTCACAGGCCACCTGGCATAATAAAGACATCAAAAATGATGAACTGCGGCCTTTAAGAGGTTGTATTAAACCACTGATACAGAAAAAAAAATTCACAAAAGGATACACAAAAAAATAATGTGTGCAAGTTTGTAATGTGAAGTAATGTGTTATATTGCTCACATGTCACGAATAGAAACACCGCAAGTAGGACAGGAAACTGAGGAGGTCCCCACACTGGCTTTCCGACATCCCTAGGAGGAAAACCAGACACACAAGGCCACAGGACACTGGCAGCATGCACGAGACGCCAGGAATCCGACGCATTTCATCTTTTGAACAACTGCTTTTTCAGTCCGGTGGGTGAGTAAGACAAGTTCTCGTTGCATGGCGGTCACATGAAGGAACCAGACACCCTGCTGCAGTTACCCCAAAAGGCCGCAAAACAAGGGGAGCTTGTTGCCCTTTGGGGCGCCTGTTTCTGTCAAACCCAGACGATGAGCCACCATCACATGACTAAACAGGACAGACATGCATAGTAATCCTGAAAACAACAAGGACAATGAAAGGGCCAAAATGCATGAACAATCAGCTCTATTTAAAGTGTTCTTGATACCACTTGTGAAATATTTTGTTGATTGAAGGAATTGTTGTTGTGCAGTTTTGGTTGCTAGTAAAGTTTTATTGGATCATTCTTTTCCTTAGTGTCCTAACTTTTACTTTGAAAAATCTAACCAGGGCCATTTTATAAGAGTGCAGGATTAAACTGGTGAAAAATAAAGGAGATGTTTCATCAGAGGGGAGATATCACCATCTAGTGTTAAGGATTCCTCACTTCAAATGTTGTCCTGAGCAGTCAGGCTGCCCGGCACGGAAACTTGCATTCAGATGCTCCAACCGAAGATTTGAAATGAACAAAATAGCTCATGGAATTTTCTGGTCTTTGTTCAGATTCAGATTTTGATTACCCATATTTAAGGTAGTGGGATGTACCTTTTGGAACCACAGTAGCCATTAACCAACACTGTTTACAATGATTAACCAGCATTTAGTGATTCTCTCCATCGAACTCTCCTGTTATATCATGACATTACAAGACATCTATACCATCTTCACACCAACTGATTTTCTCAAGATTTAACAGCTAAAATAACTATTAAACACTGATTAATTCATAAGATTAAAGGAATATACTGCATGTGCAAATATGATTATATGATTTGAAGATAATCCAATTAACCAGGTACAGAGATTAAGTTGCATAATAAAGCGGAAGCCCTTATTGTGATGGAGAAGTTCAATCGAGTGGATCTCCTGCCGAGTTTCCATTCAGTGACATTTTCTCTATTCAAGGCCAGTCTAAGGAAACAAAGAAATGCAGCGGAAGCAACTGCAAACCCTTATTACATACAGCATTCAGCAAGGCTTCCTTTTCAAAATCTCTGTCAGTCTTCGTAAAAATGATTCTGTCCAAGGACTTCCCAACTCAAACAATGAAGACAGCTAGGGAAAAGAAAATGGGGGGGGGAAATTATAAAAACTGAAAGAATAATACACTTCATCCCCAAAAAGTTCATTGTGATGACATGGCTGTACTTTGCTGGCATTGATATAAACATGCAGAAGGCAGTAGTTCGGTAATTTTTAAAAAAACAATATGCCTGTTTTAAACCACAAACACATGGGGAACAGCTCTGAGTACGAATAAAACAGAGGTTAAAATCATAAAATAAGGAAATATATTTTATGTACATATTTCTGTAAAGCAGGTGTACAAGTCATTTTATTGAAGCACACGTTAACAAGGTTTTCAGGTATCTGCATGTCCAACTGAAAAACATAACCAATCAATAGTGAAATCCCTTTAAGCAGGCTGTGTTTATGTGTCTCACTCTTGGATTTGTCTGGTAAATGTTATTTACTCTCTGGAGAATTTTAAATGGCTGAGGTTGGCACCAGAACAAGGATTGGATTTTTTAAGGGCATTTCACACGAGACGGTGGGTGTCTCTGTGGGTTAAGCCCTCTGTGCCTGAGATCAGAAGGTCACCAGTCTCAGTCCCGCGCTTGACAGAATAGTCTCATTGCGACTGGGCCCCTGAACAAGGCCTATAACCCTGAAAAATGCTCTATTGGTGCTGAATAAATGGTTGACAATGCACTAGGGAGCTGCATGGGGATGGCATTTATCCCCATCTCTGGTCTGTACTGTTTTGCCCTGTTTTTTATGGCCAGGAGGGCTGGTGTCGACTGCAACAACAGCAGACAGGCAAAGGATCCTTTAGCGTCCCCAAACAAACAAATACAATGACCCAGAGAGGATAGATGAAAGCACATCTCATTGAGAAGACCCTAGACAGTGCCAGAGTTTGTGGAGATTACTGATGATGAACATATCCGATAATGATGATGATGAACATATGATACTGAAAAGCCATTTGATGATGATGATATTCCTACTTCCTCTACTTACCCATGAATACACCAAAATACTTAATTCACAATTTTTCCTCTACAGTTCTTGTACCCAGCCAGAAATTAAATTAAACCTCCACACTTTGTCATAAGAACATAGCAAATTTGCAAACGAGAGGGGGGCGTTCGGCCCATCAAGCTCATTTGGGGAGAACTTAACTAATAGCTCAGAATTGTTAAAATCTTATCTAGCTCCTATTTAAAGGAACCAAGGGTTTTAGCTTCTGCTACACGGGAGTTCTAGTATTTTGACTAATATTGAAATAGCCATTTGGTTGAACAGCATCCAGACCTGTTAGAATCTTATAGACCTGGTCCATGTCCACCCTTAGTCTCCTTTGCTCAAGGCTAAACAGATTCAGCTCAGCTAACCTGTCCTAATAAGACGTTCCTCTAAGACCAGGAATCATACTTTTAGTCCTGCGTTGAACCCTTTCCAATGTCCTTCTTAAGCTATGGTGATCAAACCTGCACACAATATTCTAGGTGGGGTCTTACCAAGGAATTATATAATTGTAGCATCACCTCTCTTGACTTCCATACACTGGCGAAAGTGGGACATGGAATCGTCAACATACACACAGAGATCCTTCTCATAATCAGCTACCTTTATTTCAGTGGAACCTATAAAATATCTTGTATGTCTGCTCCCTGCATGGATTACTTTAAATTTATTTGTGTTAAATTTCATCTGCCAGGTATCAGCCCAGTTGCTAATTAAATCCAGATCCCTTTGTAGCCTCTCTGATGCTATATCAGTATCTGCTACACCACCCACCTTGGTGTCGTCTGCAAATTTAACCAGTTTACTGTATGTATTGGTGTCAATATCATTATTGTAAATTAGGAACAATAGTGGTCTTAAAATTGAACCCTGCGGTACCCCACTATGAATGCAGGCCCACTGTGACATTGTGCCTCTAATAACTACTCGCTGCTTACTGTCAGTTTAACAGCTTGGATCGAAAACTGGTTGTTCCTAAAATCCCTGCAGCTTTAAGCTTAAGCTAGAGCCGTTTGTGGGGGACAACATCAAAGGCCTTTTGGAAATCTAAGTAGATCACATCATAGGCCTTTTAGTGATCAATTTCTCGTGTAGCTTCCTCAAAGAGCTGAAGTAGATTCATTAAACAGGATCTACGTCTAATAAATCCATGTTGGTTATCCCTCAGAATGTTATTTGCATCCAGGTAATCTACCATTTTCACTTAGAAACCTCTTGTCCAGCATAAAGCACAAAGTTGGGGAGCAGCCTGGATTTTTATTTGTTTATTTGTGTTTATTCCTTTGCTTGTTTGAACTACAAAAAAAGAAGCTTTTGGGTACAAGAAGAGTTACTCATGCCTGTGATAATCTTGTCATGTTTGTTCAAACCATCATAATATCGTGTTCTATATAATTTGTAATTTTCTACTATTTCTGTTTGTCATTTTTTTGCATTACAATATTCATTTAAAATATTCAGAGCTGTATTGTATATCAGTTGCTAAAGTGACAAAACATTCTACAAAACATTTAAGAATCTACTGTATTTCTAGATAGTTTGCTCATTATTAAGTGACTTTTACTCAAGCATGTGTAATGTTCATAGCAGCTAGAGGCACTACAACATACTGGTCGATTGAGTTCACTGTTTCCTTGAGAAACACCTGACTGATTATAGCTAGGAAAAAATTAGCCGGTGTTTTCCATGTGATTGCTCTCAAAGCACTCGAAGACCATGGAGAATGAATGCCTGCAAGGTGTCAATGTCAGCTTGGGAAAGACTTTCTCCTGGCTGATGACCAGACCTTCTAAATCACAGCCTACATGTCTGAAGCCAAATGTGCCAAAGACAAAAAGGCAGTCCTGATCAACTGAAGTACTTTTAGGGCAAGTATGAGCCATGAGTCATGCAATTAGAGATGGACCGATCCACATTTTTTCAGTTCTGATCCGATTCCAATACACAACAGCTCATAACGATACAGTTTCCATACAATACAATAGCTATTTTACTTTAATATTTGAATATAATAATATATATTTATGCATTCATATTTTTCAACTAGTAAACAGATTTGAAAAATCTTTAATTAGGCTACTAGAAACATACATGACATACCGTTCCATCTCATTTGTACATCATGTTTTAAGCTTCTTTGAAGCATTTGCAGTTCAATATGAGATTATACGCAAGTGGCGAATGCTTTAAATGCCCCATAATTTTTTGCCCACTGGCAACAGCGGACCTTCGTTACATGGGGGGCACTGCTTTGGCATCATAAGCTATAGCAGGAGTGCAGAACAGCCCAAGCTAGTGACTCCCAAATCATACGTTGCTTTTTCCATATTAATAAAGTTGTCTTGCATTTTCCATTAATTGCTACTGTAATTAAATGTGGCTGTGAATTTGCATGTTTATAAACTTTATATGAATTTAATAAGGAAACCATGTGCTTCTACTGCAGGATCTGTGCTCATCTTCCGGCCCCTATATTGTTTATGGAACCGTCTCATTTGAAGCTCATGCCAGCTCAGCCCCCCACCAAAGACTTAGCATACACCGTGTCCATTAGTTACGAAGGATATGACATTTCAAATAGAGAATCGCAATGCGGCGTTATGGCGTAACAGATTTAAGAAAGCAGAAAGTAAATGTAACAAATAAACGTGTATGTCAGCTCGTAAATCTTGGTCAAAAGCTGAATGGAGTAGCCCATTAATCATTACTGGGTAAACCGCTGGCTTAAAATCAAACTCCACTTATGTGCACTCGTATTTAACCTGTAATGTCCTTTTAAGTATTATTAACAATTGATGAACGATATTTTAAATGTACTCAACTTACTTGATTACTTCATGCACATAGTCATAGGTAATTCATTGACTTTAACATCTACGCATCCATCCATCCAACAGACATCCACCTCCCAAGTCCTTAATCTGCACTGTACCACAAGGGAGTCTCAGGTGGCACATCTTGTTTTTTCAGAATGTGACCAGAAACTGCAGCAGCTACAGGATATTCGCACAACATAATATCCATATCCAAACTCCACACACAGAGTGCAGGTAAGATTCGAACCCAGTCATGGACGTGTGAGGTCACCATGTCACACATTAGCCGAGAGATATTTTTAAAACGCCAGCTGTCTTATCCTAGAATATTCACTGCATGGTTTTTGTGAGGAGGCATGTTCTTATTAAATAAACAAACCAGTGGTGGAGTGTGTTCTGCAAGTGCTAGAATGAAAATCTGACTGAAATCAGACCTGGATCTTTTGGTGATGTGCAATAACAATAATCTTTATTACTAATAATGATTATGATGTCATAGGTACCCCATGACAGATGTAGGTGAGAGTGAGCTTGGCAGTGAAGGGCAGCCACCTGCAGGGGCACCCATGGAGCTGGGGGTTAAGGCCCGTGCTCAAGCACATGTGACTATTCTGGCAAAGCCAGGCTCGAACCGGCAACCTTCCCATCATAGGCAGAGAGGGACAGCCCACTAATGTTTAGCAGTCACCAAAATCAGCCTTGCCTCTAGTGATCTTGCAGATCCATGTAAAATACTTCACTTCAAGTTTAGCCAGTTACTGGCATCTATTCTTATAACCATACTGCTGTGTTGTTATATAACAGTGCTGATGAGAGTATTACATTTTGTATGACGCGAGCGTTCCACATGATGTGACTTTTTAGGATTTTATCTTGGTCCCAAAAAACATTTTTTTGGCTTTGGTAAAATAGTAATAACACCACATTTTAATATTTACCTTTTGCTCTGAATGACTACTGTTGTCAATATCTAGAATATATTATTTATGGTTTGTTTCCTTTTTGTGTACAAGTTGATAGCCTCTTATGCAATCCCTGGGGAATTCCGGCATCACCTACCAGAAGAAAAACAGGAATTCTCATGTAAAATAGTATCCAAGGTATGGTTGGGTAATATTTTAATATTAATACCACAGTAAATGATCTTTTTTACATTAAACACATTAAACCGAGAGCCTCGTCTAACCATGGGATCCCAATTAAAGAGATTAGAAGTTTATTTTTAGTTTGGTCAAAGTAATTGTCAGGTAGAAGAGCCAGGGTAGATATTTACACCCTAAAAAAAATTACACCCTAAAACTAAAATATTAGTTTCCCACATTGTTAATGTAAAATGAACAAAGAAAGGATGGAGTCTTGCACCACATTTACTGGGGATTGTCCAAAATCCTACAGTTATGTTCCACTAATGAAGTTATATCAGTAGGTGGTGCCATCATATTACACTTTTTGGGCTATGGGTTCAGTATGACCCTGACGTCTTTGGTCTGTACAAGGAACATAACACACATACAAAGCTGAGCAGGGATCCTGCACTGTCCAGGAACGCCATGCAATGGACCCTCTGTTTTGGCTTTGACTCCAGATCAGATCATACTCCTAGATTGCCTCAGCGGTTTATGAGAACTTGTTTCCATTAACTTGATGCAATCTAAAATCACAAGCATGTAATACTCGCAACTAGGGCTGCTCGATTATGGCAAAAATTATAATCATGACTATTTTGGTCATTAGTGAGATCACAATTATTTCACACAATTATTGATTTTAGAAATATCATTTATTTACTGAACTTTAATTAGAAAAACAAACTTGCCTTTTTAACAGTGTATTTCCTTGACCTCTACATATAATTCGACTGAAAAATAAATAAAAAAGGGGGTGCTTACAATCTGCACATCTATAAAGGTCTATGTCTGCTTTAATACCTACACTATAGAACGTGTTCAAGTCCACGGAAGCCAAAAATGCACATTACCACTATGAGCAACAATTCTCCTTACAGGCTTTTTCTGTTGTCCTGACTATTTGATTACCAAGCTGAGACTGGCCATTATCTTTCCAGGACTGTGCAGCAGGGTATTGATCCTAAAATAATTTGGATCTCTATACTGGCACCTAGTGGTAAATGATGTCTTTGATTTTTTTTTCATCCATTTTAATTTAGGTGTAATTCTTCTGCTACAATAAATATGTATGTCCTCAGGCCTGGAGGAGGCGATCTTATCCATAAAGGCTCATTGTGTTTGTGGGTTTCTGCTGCAACTCCCTAATCTGATTACTAATTAAAGGACTGATTGGCTGAAGAGTCCTCATATCTGGGTTTGAACAGCTGACCTACAGGTTGTCCTGAAAACCTTCAGATCAACCGGCCCTTTTGTGCATAAGACTGGCCATCATTAATTTGATGCCTGTACAAGCCTGTACAGCCAAGACAGGGAGAGCTTGGACTTCAACTTGAAATTACTTGTAAAATAAAACCTGAAAAGGTTTTTACTGTTTTCGGTTTTGTGTGTGGGTTAGGGTTAGCATGTGGGGGGGCAGCATGATGCTTCAGTGGGTCACGGTTTTCTCACCCCTCTAGGGTTGGGGGTTCTGATCTTGCTTGTGCCACATGTGTGCGACTTGCATGCTCTCCCCATGTTATGGGTTTATTCCCACAATATAGAGACATGCAGCTAAATTTGATTGCGAGTGTGTATATACAGCCATCTGCATTTTTAAATCCTAATTTAATCCTGGTTCTGCTGACTTAGGCTACGCTGAGCAGCTGGTTGCTTCCAGGTTCAAAATTTCTAAGACATCAGTACACAAGAATATGTTGATGCAGGAGCCACTGGGAATGAGCATAAACCAGCCAGGTGAAGAACAGAAGCGAGTTTAATGCCAGAGAAGACGTTAACTTATCCATCAGTGTCTCATGAATCAGAGGACAACATCAAGTGACTGTCAAAAAGAATGGGAAACATTAAGTGCAGGTGTGAAGTGCACTGCTAGGACAGTTTGTATCAGCTTACTAGAATGAGGACTGAAGTCCCATAAAGCAAGGAAGCAGCCCTTCATTATAATAGTCACTGCATCATATTTATCACTTTCTATATTTATATGGTCAAAGTTTTTCATTTTTCATTCCATCTACCAATAAACTGAAAGGGATTTTATTGTTGCTACTTTTCTTGCATGTCAAACTGCCTTTCCAAAGTGATGGGTGTGGGGTGCAGTGACATTCCAGACTGATGGGCCATTGATGACCCCAGTGTTGAAGCCCAATCTGAGCCCTCCCCTAAAAAACTAGTTGAGGTCTCCAAATGTGGGGCATCAGTTATGCCGGGTTGGAAATCCCCTAGGTCCTCCACAACATCGGAGGAGGAGTTTAGGGATTCCGTGAGGGCCAAAACTAGGAGGCCGTATAGGCATCCCAATACAGACAAAAAAATGACAGAGTGGTCAATGAAAATTTACAAACCGGCCATTTTCATCGGGGACTCGAACCTCTGTAGGATCCCTCAGATTAAGGACCCTCAGATACAGGTGGACAGCTTCCCTGGGGCCACCTTCCGCCACATTGCAGCTGTCCCATTTACCCCCACAACCACAGGTACAAAAAGTCATTCTTTCTGTAGGTATCAATAATCGAGATCAAAAACCATACAACACGGCAATAAAACAACTACAGGGTTTATGGAGAGCAGCTAAGACAACCTTCCCATATGCCTCAATTTATATTCCTACTATCCAATACTCCGATCTTCTGCCTGCAGAACAACAAAAGAATTTAACAATTATTAATAAATATATTGAGACGCATGGTGACCACCTTTTGGAATTAAACAAACTACGTTTTAAGGTAGATCCGAGGGATTTAATTCATTGGACAAGGGACACAGCAACCCAGATGTTTGACTATTGGTGTCAACAGTTAAACTATTAGGGCTGGAGACGTGTGAACCCAATACACACCAAAATAGTAATATCTTCAATTTATCCAAAACATTTAGATTAACAATAGATGAAAAGAGCCTCCTGGAGAGGGGACTTACCTTTATTCCCACCCCCAGGAATATGGATGTACAGGAAATGTCTAGGGATGTGCACCATTTTAATAGAAAATTAAAAATAATGGATTATTTCAACTATGTACAACAAGAGAACAAAATACCGTTTATAAAACCCTCAAACCTGGGAACCTAAGCTAAATCAAACCTCAAAAGACATTCAAAATTTAATCCGCTTAAATAATACAACAGTGAGAACAACTAATTATCAATTGGACCAAAGATCAAATATAACAACTGAACAGAGAAAGGCTATCAATACATTACGCCACAATAAAGATATAATAATTAAACCAGCGGATTAAGGTACAAACTATACAGGTGTGAGGACACCTCTCTCATCAATATTCATTGGGAAGGCCACTGACTGAGAAAAGGTGTGTCACTCCAAAGTTCTAACACTTTAGTAATCAAACCACAAAATTTCAGAATGTCTTTCACCTATGTGTAGCCAACCCCTGTGTCTATAAGCTTCAGAGCTCAAAAGTCTTACCTAGAAATGTCTATATTGTTATTGTTATTCTCAGCATGTCCGAAAATAGGTTTTTGAAAAGCATATGTTTAAAGTTGATTTTAACAAAACATAGAATAATAACATTCTAAGTGGTCTCAGATTATTGGGGCCGAGTTTGTGCTGAATAAAATCACATGCAACACTTTGGGATTCATGTTTTTTAGATAGGTGAAATATTTTGAAATGTCAAGGCATGTCAGACTACCCCAAAAGTGGAAAAGAGGCCTCAGGGCCCAGAGGGTTAATGAGAAACGGGGAAGTACCAGGATGGTTTGCAAAAAACACATATTATTCAGTCATACATTGAAAAATAAGTGAAACAAAAAATTCTGTGGTCTCTTAATTTTCCCCACAGCTGTATGGCCCTGTGATGGACTGACATACCATCTTGAGGTACATTTGGCAAAAGCTTAACTGCAACTTACATAACATAACTGAATGTTTCCAACTATGCACTTTACCAAGCGGAGCTTTTGGGAAACGTACTGTACCCCAGCATGTAACCTGTTCAGCTTGAGATCGGCTCCAGGTGAGCATGACCAAGTTAAATGTTCTCCTTTTTATGTTTATTTTGCTTTATATATTTTTATTGATCAATAAAAATCCTATAATTTATGTTCCACAAAGAAAAAAAAATCATCTATGCAGTCACCGTCATCCTTCCAGGCACGTAGCCTGGAACCACACTCCCTCCCTGAAATTTGATTGCTCCCAACCAAGAAATAAAATAAGGGGCTTTACCCCTTCACCCCCCTTGATATTTGCAGAACCCACCCTCGAAATTTATTTCTGGCTACGGGCCTGCATCCATCCATCCATGACAGATTATACAATGCAAGGTCACTGTAAGTGTAGAGTCCATCCAGGGACTACCTGAAAGTAGTACACAGCAATACAAATAAACATTTAAAAGTAAAGTTAAAGTGACAATTTTCCCCTTTGTGGAACAGTACTTCTGCTCAGTGGGTAGTGTAAGCACTCCTACCTCTCTCATTGTTGGGGTATATTTTGATGAACTGGCATCTCTAATTTGTCTGCTGTGTGTGTGTGTGTGTGTGTGTGTTTGGGGGGGGGGGGGGGGTGTGTTTATACAAAATGCCCCCCAATGTGGTAACCTGTTATTTTGTGAGTCCTCTCAAGGGGAAACTCCATTTTATGAAAATCAGTGTCTGCAGTCAAAAAACTAAAAACATCAAAAGTCTTATATTTTGCTTGGTTACTTATGGTTAAGGTTAGGGCTGGGTAGGGGTTAAGGGTGTCTACCTCTGTCTCTGCGCGGGTGGGGTGGCCTGGCCTGTGTGGGCGGTCTCCTCTCATGGGCCAGGTGCTCCTTGGCTCTGCTGTGCCATGGTGGGGCCCTGGAGGGCGGTCCGGGTATCTTGGGACGCTCTGGGGCCTTCTAGGTGAATTGG
>JAABNY020000008.1:2415576-2430419 GCA_015164015.2 Brevimyrus niger | reverse complement strand
CCTCAGCATGTCTTTGGACTGTGGGGGGAAACCGGAGTACCTGGAGGAAACCCCACGATGGCACAGGGAGAACATGCGAACTCCACACATGTAACCCAGGTGGAGATTTGAACCCAGGTCCCAGAGGTGTGAGGCAACAGTGCTAACCACTGCACCACCATGCCGCCCTTCAAGATCTGAGAATGCAATCAATAAAACTAAAAATGACAAAAGTCTCGTATTTTGTTTGCTTACTTTTGGTGAGGATTAGGGCTGGGTAGGGGTTAAGATCATCATGTTGGAATTACAGTTTTCCCCATAGAAATAAATGGTGAGTCCCCACAAAGATACAGTTACAATCCTGTGTGTGTACATAGCTTTCTTCATTGTTGTAATTCTGGATACCTTAGGTGTCAAAGGGCTGGGTAACTCACTTGGATATAAACCATCGTCGTCGTGCACAAGGTTATGTCCCTTCAGTAATTTGGGGGTGGTGTGGGGCTCTGCAGGTCAGCCCATAATCGGACGGCTGCCAGGTCAGATCCTTCAACAGTGATTTCATTGCCAATCCTCTGAACCGGCCCTCTGGGGTTTCTTCAAATATCATGGCAAACAAGTCATTTCTTATATGTTTGTTTTGCCATTACACTCATCTTTATTTTAATGTATATTATACAGATTTTTGTTAAGTTTGTAATTTGACAACAAAGTATAGACATTGCAATATGCACTTTGGAACCCTTGCAGAAGCATTATAAAAGTACATAGTAAGTAATGCTGGCAGTTTGTTTTCATCCCAGATATCTGATCAGCAAAGTCATGGATACATGAAGATGACTAAATGGTATAGTTGCAACATTCTTTTGGATAAATAAGACAAACCATGTCATGTCACTATTTCTGGCCTCCTTCCATTGAATATGAATGATCTATTCACACCTGGCCACGTCCCTACTTCCCTTTTATAGCGCTGATGGGGATGTTTCTGGATCGCGTTTCACCGCTGTTCCTCAAATTACCATACGAATGCGATTTGAATACACGCTAATACAGCTATTTATAATGTGAATGGCGATCTTTGGGTAACAGGGGTACTACACACCAGCGATGCAGGTAAAAAAGTAAGGTGACATGGTTTACTTTATTGCTGAATTAACTTATTTTTAAGAACTTCAATACTTCCTAAAATGGACCTTTTGAAAAGAAGACAGACGGATTTAGCCAGCGTTTTTTAATGATTCTGCATTAAGATTGAGATATACACTGAAATAGATGCGTAAGGTAAGCTGCACCCCAGACCACTCGACTGTCAAATGCTCCAAGGACTGTCCCATTGATGCTATGCTTTGGGTAAAGCATCTGATGAATAAATATAAATAAAATAAACCGTCATAATGCAGAGAACATTTTTTTAGTTAAACCACAAAGGAAAGTTGTATTTTTTTCCTTGCATTTCCTCATTTTTCTATGATACTGAGTATTTGAGTATATTGGGTGTGTCACATCATGGGCAAGGACAGAGGTGAAGGCAGGCATGGGGAAAACCAAATGGGGCTTTATCAAATGAATTTACAGACAGAGCAAAAAGAAACCAGACCACAGGGTGGGTAAGGTGGACGCAGACAGCAATGACTAGATTGGAGAGCTTGAGACAGGAAGGCACTATATACACCCTGACAAGGGAGCAGATGAGCGGCACCTGGGGTGATCCTCACAGTAGCTGTAACGAAAGGGAAGATTAAACAAGTAACAGGTGTGGCTCATTAGAGGCACACAATGGAGAGAATGAGGGGAAAGGAATGTAGGGCGTGACAGGGTGTTAGGCAATATCTAGAAACTTTGATTTAAAAAAATACATAGCACTTGAGTGATAATTAATCCTACGATATGGCAGGAAACTTTTGACAGGATATTGAATTTTTAATAGCATGTAATAGAAAATGTTAAAACCACTGCCATTGATTTAGCTCATTTTGTTTCTTATGAGATAGTGGTCTCACTAGTGTCACGCCTATGACTGCCAAGCAGCATTTACAGTAGGAAATTGCAGGCCTCATTCCTAAAAAAGAGGATGTGCAGAATCTGTAGGAAAGGGGAAGAGCAATCAATAGATCAATCAAACAATTAAGAGACCAAAAGAAATCCATTGCCTCTAACCGCATTTGTCTGGATTGTTAAGGTATGTTTTCAAAGCCTGCAGAGCAACAATGTTTCAGCACAAAAGTCTGACATTGTGTTTACATCAAATTACAATTACACATAAAATAAATATCTTTAATATTGACCTTTTTTCAAGATGTGCCTTTATAAAATGAATAATTCACATGAATGGTTTAAAACCATCGGAAGCAGGTACATAATGTGAAAGAAAATACACCCAAAAGTTTCTAAAACCACTAACAACATGCAGGGGGGTGCCACATAAAAGTATTAAATTAAATACATTTCTACATGTTTTAAAATGTTTCACCAATGGCATGCAAACTCTAGTCTGCCAGAGTTTACAGGTAAAGAGGCTTTAAATAGCAGCATGATGCAACATGAAGCTTCCGTGTTAAATAAAGAAGTGCACATTTATTTGCTGGTTTGTTAGTTAATTATTTTATTCTTGGTGTGAAGGACCGCTCCAGGGAAGTCCCCCCAATGTCACGCCCCCGGGGTTTCCCGAGGAGGGAGTCGAGTAGTTGCTGGAGCGTTCCCTCTCCACCTGTTCCAGGAACCAGCAGAACCGGTTACTGTATGCCTTCCTCTAACAGCTGATGCCCATCGGGGTTAATGAGAGATCCTTCTTATTCGCATCTGGTGCACCAACCAGACATAAGATCTTTAGCAATTTTTGTGAGTTTGTACATTTCTGTTCCGTTATTCCCCTACCTGGCTGTGCATCTGCCTGCCGGTTTTCCTGACCGCTGTTCTGCTTCTCCCGACGACGAATATAGCCTAGCCCTCTGACTTCCGACAGATCGCCTGACCAGCCGCCTGTCCCAGGATTCTGAGCTCCACCTGTTCCCCTGGATACCATCACAGATCACCTAACTGCTGCCCATACTTCAATCATGATTTTTGAATTTATGCTTTTGTCCTCCCCCACCCCCTCTTGTATTTTAGAGAAAATATAAAAATCTGTTCACCGGACTGATCCGCAATAGTGTCCTCTTTATTCCCACAACTCCTGCCATGATAGAAGATCTCACCTTCAGGATGGACCCTGAGGATCAGTCAAACCTTCAGCAACTCACTGATGCCCTGGGTAAGCAGGATACTTTGCTAGGACAGCATGAGTCTCACTCACGGCAATCAGAGATTCGCTGGAATCTTTTAATATTAGTCTAAGGGAATTAGTGACTCAGATACAGCAGGTCCTTTCCAGTCATCCTACCACTGTCACCCCAATTAGTGAACCCCACATGCCCCCTTCTCCAGGCCAGGGACTTTCGAGGAGTTAATTGACCTCGCTATACATGTGGATCACCACTTCCGTCAGCACTGTAGGGAATGTCACAGAAGGAGTGATGTTCCAAGTTTCTGCAAATCAGATGGTGTAAACTCTCCTGAACCTTCTGACAAATCAATGCAGATGGACCAGAACCATAAGTAGTACTCTAGCATCAGGTATTATTTAGCTGCCGCCTTCTCCAGCAGGAACTGAATTCTTTTTTGTGAAGAAGAAGGACGGGTCCCTTCGGTCTTGTATTGATTACGGTGAGTTGAACCAGATCACCATCAAGAATTGTTATCCCCTACCCCTGTTGTCCTCAATTCTTGATTTACTTCAGCTTAGCTGGTTCACTAAACTTGACCTACAGAATGCCTATCATTTGGTTAGGATTTGCGAGAGGGATGAGTAGAAGACTACCTTTAACACGCCCTCTGGGCACAATGAATATTTGATCATGCCTTTTGGTTTGACTAATGCACCGGCAGTATTCCAAGGGCTGATTAACGACGTCCTTCAGGACATATTGGACAAGTTTGTCTTAGCTTATTTTGGTATTTTCCCAGTCTGAACAGGATCACATCATATACATTTACCAGCAGTCAATCTCCTTCCTCTGGTTCATCCTTGGGAAGGGTTCAGTTTGGATGGATCCAGAGAAGATCCAAGCAGTCGCAGAGTGCCCTTAACCTTGCAACCAGAGGGAGGTACAACGTTTTTTGGATTTTGCTAACTTTTACAAGTGTTTTATTCAAGGATATAGTAACATTATTCCCCCTCTCACGGCATTCACCTCTACCAAGGTTCACTTTCAGTGGTCCTTAGTGACAGAACTGGCATTCCTGAACCTTCACAGAAGTCTCACCACAGCCCCTATTTTTCAGACCCCCAATCCCTTTCAACAGTTTGTGGTGGAGGTGGACGCTGCCAGCATTGTTGTAGGGCCAATTCCTTCCAGGATGCACATGTCAGATAACCAGACACCCTGATGCATCTGGTCAGAGAGGAGAACACTAAGGAGTACCCTGGACCAATTCTGCCGGAGAGTCGCTTCCCTGGGGTGGTATCCTGGGGAGTCGAGGAGGCCGTTCAGGCTATGCAATGATTTGTCCAGCTGCCAGGGCTGTTTGTCCTAAACTTTTTGCATTTACGGGTACTCCAATGGGGGCATGACTCTCTCTTGGCTTGCCATCCCAGAGTGCATCATACCCGAGTACTCGTTGGACAGCGCTTCTGGTGGCCAAACATGCTGCAGGATATATGTGTTTATGTCACGGCCTGCCCTATTTGCACATGAAATAAGAATCCCTCCTGTGCTCCAGCAGGCCTATTGTAGCCCCTTGCAGTTCCCCAATGCCCCTGGTCTCATATCATTTGGATTTTGTGACAGGTCTTCCCCATGTCCAAAGGATTCACAGGGATACTCACAATTGTGGACAGTTTCTCTAAAGCTGTACATTTTGTTCCTGTTCCAGAGCTGCCCTTGGCTAAGTAGTTATTAGTGGACCATGTCTTCAAACTGCATGGTCTACCTTCTGACACTGCATCTGACAGAGGTCCACAGTTTGTTTCCAGATTCTGGAGGGAATTCTGTAGGCTGATTGGTCCTGGATCTTTCCTCTGGTTTCCATCCGCGGTCCAATGGGCAGATGGAGTGAGCTAACCAGAACCTGGAGCGGATGCTTTGTTGTATGGCCTCACACTCGCCTAAATCATGAAGTGGTTTCGTTTCTTGGGTGGAATTTGCCTATAATTCTCTGCCTGTATCCTCAATGGGGATGTGCCCATTCCAGTGTTGTGTTGGTTATCAACCTCCTTTATTTCCAGCATTGGAGGAAGAGGTCCTAGTCCCATCCATCCATCGTTTTCTTTGTCAGTGTCGACGGACTTGGAATGTAGCCAGGTCCTTCCTACTGTGTGTCTGTGAGCGCATGGAAAAATACGGCAACCGATGTAGGACCGGGCTCCCACTCTGTGTGATTAGTCTTTGTCTTCTGGTGACCATGCGGCAGGTCCATCCAACGTTCCATGTATCTCTCCAGAAACCCCATGTGGTCAGTCCCCTGGCTTCACTTGCATTAACTCCTTCACCCCCCAGGTTGATCGATGGAGGTGAAGTGTACACTGTCGCTTGCTAGATATTTGCAACCGGGGTCGTGGCCTTCAATATTTGGTTGATTGGGAGGGGTATGGTCCTGAGGAACGGTCTTGTTTTCTGGCGCGGCATGTACTGGATCCATTTCTGATTTTGAGTGTGGTTGTACCAGGAAGCATGTTTGTCCACTGGGTGGTGGTCGGAAGGGGGGGGTACTGTCATGGACCACTCCAGGGAAGCCCTCATGATGTCACGCAGGGCTTCCTTGCAACACCTCGGGGTTTTCCAAGGAGGGAGTCAAGTATTAGCCAGAGCACTTCTGCCAGAAACCAGCAGAACCGGTTACTATATGCCTTCCTCTAACAGCTGATGCCCATTGGGAAAAATGAGAGATCCTTCTTATTCGCAACTGTCAAGCCAACCAGGCGCCAGTTCAAACATTTCTGTCCCGTTATTCCCCTACCTGTCTGTGCCTCTGTCTGCCTGCTTCCCTGACCCCTGTTTTGCTTTTCCCAATGATGAATATAGCCTAGCCCTCTGACTACCGACGAAGATCGCCTGACCACCTGCCTGTCCCTGGATTCTGCACTCCGCCTGTTCCACTGGATACTGAAGCAGATCGATGGTTTTTGGATCTATGCTTTGGTCATTCTCCCCCCCCCCTTCCTGTATTTAATCGAAGCTATTAAAATCTGCTCACCAGATTGATTCGCAATATTGTACTCCTTGTCCCTGCAACTCCCGTCGTGACACTTGGTAGACTATGGAATTGCTTGCTTACTGGATAAAGTTATAAACAATTTTCCTTACCTTACTTAGAAGATCGAATGAAATTAGATAAATTCAGGTAGATGTGTTCATTTAAAACTGTCAACACCTGAAGAGACCCAAACCCAGGAAGGCCCCATTGCGATTAACACCTGAGAAATGTTGAGGAATCATGTAGCTGCTCTTTGTCGCCTTGTCAGGCCGGCAGCTCCCACAGAGTAAGAAGTTTTCCTGCCCAGATTATATGTATATATATATATATATATATGTAAGGCTTCAGCAATATAGTCTGTCTGTGTTTTATACCCTCTCCCTAAAGCTCTTCTGTCTGGGCTAGTCTTGTTGTAAATAAAAGAGTTACACTATCTTAATTTACATCTACTTTCTCCCCTATCTAAACTTTATGTTAATAGTTATTGTGATGGTGTTACTACGTCATAAAATACATTCAAACTGCTGCTAAGTGAACTCCCAGAAATCTATGTGATTAAAACTGCTTCTGCCATTTCTCAATTATAGCTAAAGACTACAAGATTCCTTAATGGGGATATTGCTGTTTGCATGTCCAGGAAGTACTTCTTCACTTATCTTTGAACCTCATCCACTCCATTGATGACATGTGACATCTAAAGCATTTGAAATTCTTAAAATACTCATAAGAATATTAATAATTTGCAAATCAAGTTGCTGTACTTTTTGGGGAGGGGGTGTTAATTTACCCTTGGAGACATAAGCTTCTTTCCTTATCACATTCTTGTGGACTCTGATTCCTGTTCAAGGCATAAACACAGACTGTAAAGTAAATATTACTGTCAAAGACACTAAATGTAAGCACTACATTAGAATTTTCGCAGGGACCTTAAGGTACCAAAAGCTCAGGATATTTCCTAAATTCAACAATGCTTTTTGAGTCCTGGTTTGATGCTGTTGTCTTTTTTGAAAACATGAACTTTTCATTTTGAGAAATAAGTTGTCATTTTTTGCCCTTGGATTTTTTCAAACCCAGCTGGGTGCTCTCAGTAATTCAGTGGGTTTCAGTAATGGCTGTAGGCATTGTGCAATTGGCAGCTGTGAATTGGCTGCTGCCATGCCAAAGGGGTAAAATAAACCACATCTTTTTCTCTCATAATATTTACCCTACGTAATGCATGTGACATTTGGTTAAAAATATCCCAAATTATAAAACTGATCCTATCGTATGTGTTGTTTTTTAATATCCCCAGAGTATTTCATAATGATAATGCTTTTTAATTTTCCATTTGTACAAATACATAGGAATTATTTATTATGGTATGTCGTCACTTGCTGTCCATTGAGACGCACAAATACGTGAGAATGAAGTTTGTGGTTGGAGTGCAGAGCCAGTCATTTTTGCAGCAATTCTGGAGCATTCTTTGGGGTTAAAATCCTTACTTACTACGTTAGCCTTCTGAATATGGTTATAATGAGTGCAGGTAGGCTAACTGCATATAGAACACAGAATAAATAAACTACCATAACATGCTGCAATAATTCAAAGGGTCCTCAGTGCCACTAATAAATGTGTTATACAAATGCCAGTGTCATGACCTGCTGGTATGATCCTCGTGTGTGCCACACCCTCTCATTACTTACACATGCTACCCCAATTGTGATCACCTGTTTCCTGTTATTTTTCGCCTTGTCTTGTGTATTTCAGTCCACGTTCAAGTCTGTTTCCCCGTTAACGTATTTTGCCCCATGCTTCCCTTGATCTGTCTGCTTAGAATAAACCCCGTTTTACCCGCATTCATGGCTCTCCTTGCCGGGTTCCCCGCTCACCGACACATGGATCATTACAGAATGACAGACCTCGACAATGACTCACCGCAGCGAGCCGATGACCAGCGGATCGGCTTGCTGCAAGAGGTAGTTTACTGGTTAAACCAGCCGGAGGTTTGAGAGGACCCCGGCATACTGGATTTAGCCAGCCGGAGTGGGACCCTCTTAAAGGAGATGACTGATCACGGAGATCATGGGCGCGCACGTCCTCACAGAGAACCTCTGGCTGCTGACGAAGAGGGTGACAGAGGAACGGCTGCAGTCGCTCGGTCTCTCTGGGGCAGCTCTGTCGGGGCCTGCTTTCTTTCCCCCGGTTCACTTCCTGCTGGGGAACAGGAGGAATACCTGATCACCCGGGACGTCAAAACCGTGTTGCACCCGCAGATACCAAAAGCACGCATCACCGCCGCAGAGCTACCACCACTAGCCGCGTACCACTTACAGTGATCAAAAAGCTGTGCCACCCGTCATGCATGATTTGCCGGCGCCCCCTGCTGGCCCAGAGTTTGCGGTGTCTGCTGTCGCCACGGCCAAGGTAGCTGTGCCCACCGCTACTCTGCCTATCCTGCCTGTCATGGTGGTTGACACTCCACCTGCGGCCACGCCCAGGGTCCTGGCGCCGCCTGTGCTTGGGGCTCCAGCTTCGGCCTCGCCTCCGGCCGCACCCGAGGCTCCTGCTGCGGCCCCGCCTGTCTCGCCAGGGACGTCTGACTGCGGCTGTTGTCCAGGCTCCACCCTCGCCTGATACCCTGGCCCAGTTTCTGCTTGTTCTGGTCCCTGTGCCAGTTCCCCCAGCCCTGGTCCCAGTCCCCTAGGAGGTCCCTGACAGTCTGACCACTGCTCCTTTCTCCTTATAGGAGGAGGAGCTTGAATGGGACCCCTTGGGGACCTCCCTCATGACTCCTATTCCCACGCCTTGTTGAGGTCGCTCCTGACAAGAGCCCCACCTGTCAGTGTCCCGAAAAGTGTGAGGGCACAGGTGCAGGGCCAGGGGCCTGCCCGCTTTACCCCCTGGCTCATCCTCGCTTGATTTGACTGGGGCTTGTGGGGTGCCTGTGGTTCCTGCGGCTCCAGGTCGGTGATCACCTGCGGGTCCCCCTCCGACGCCTCGTCACCTGGCCTCGGTCCTGCCTCTGACTCCTCGTCGGTTGCCTGCGGGTCCCCCGGATCTGGCGCGTCGTCGGACGGCGCCTTCCCCAGCTCTGGGTGCCCCATTGCCTGCTGCGGCTTCTCCTTTCCTTTGCTGGTGCCCCCTCCAACTCCCTCCTGGTCCCTTTTGTCTGTCCCTTGCCCGGTCTCCTTTCCCCCTGCATGATCCCCTCCTCTTCCCGCTTCCCTGTCACCTGCAGCTCCACCGGCCACCACCCGTCGCCCGCCTTGGCTCCCTCAAGCTCCCCTTGGTCCTCGTCCGTTCCTGTCTGGTCTCCTCTATCTGCTCCTGATTCCTTCGTCCCTCCTGTTTCAGCTCCTCGACCCTTTGTGTCTCCTCTGTCTGATCCTGGCCCTTTTGTTATGCCTGTCGGTGTTCCCCCTGTGTCTCCTTTCCTGATCTGTCTGCATTTCCCATTCTGCATCAGGTCCTGTCCCACTTCTTGTCCCTGGGCCTGGTCTGTTTTTCCATGCTGTTTTTCTGTACCTGGTCTGTGCGCCTTTGGGGAGGGGGGGGGGTTTGTCACGCCCAGCTCGCATGGTTCTCGTGTGTGCTATGCCCCTCATTACCTACGTGTACTACCCCAATTGTAATCACCTGTTGCTTGTTCAGTTCATCCTGTGTTGTGTATTTAGTCCACATCTGAGTGAGTTTTCTTTGATTTGTCAAAGCTGTTTCAACCCATCTTCTCAGCTCGATTTGCCTGCTTCCCCGTTCGCCCGCACGGAAACAGTGAGAGTGATACACCAGTTTCATTTTAAACATGTACCTTAAAGAAGAACATACCTTCAATGCAGAGTGTTTCTGTAAGTATGAAAAGGTCTTCACTAGGCTAACAGTTCAGTTCAGATGGTAACATACTGTGGGTGGCTGAGGTGTATTTTTCTTAAGTGTGACGTTACATGGCTAATAAAGAGAGACAAAATGTATCACTTCTGTATGGAAGCCCGTTTCCGCCACTGGGGGAAAAAATAATACAAAATTTAGGTTGAAATTTCGACTTAGTTATCTCAATATTTCAAGATATTATCTCGAAATTTCAACTTAGTATCTCGAAATAATGAGATAATTCTCGAAATTTCGACTTAGTTCTCGTTATTTCGAGATACTAAGTCGAAATTTTGAGATAGTTCTCGTTATTTCGAGATAATTATCTCGAAATTTTGACTTAATATCTCGAAATACCTATCTCGAAATTTCGACTTAGTATCTCGAAATAATGAGATAATTCTCAAAATTTCGACTTAGTATCTCGAAATAACGAGAACTAAGTCGAAATTTCGACTTAATATCTCAAAATACCTATCTCGAAATTTCGACTTAGTTATCTCGTTATTTCGAGATACTATCTAGAAATTTCGACTTAAGACACAGACAACAGGTGAGAGAAAGCTCAACATACACAAATGGATGGCCTAATTGAAGAGCACTTCCGACGTGGCTTCACAAATCGTGAAATTGTAGTGGTTTTGAAGGAATCACATGATATCACACTAAATTTATCAGTAGCTTGCTCAGTACTCCAGTCTTTTGCGGGAAAGCTGCTTAATGCATGCGCACGTGACTGCGAGTTTCTCATTATTTCGAGATATTTATCTCGTTATTTCGAGATAGTAAGTCGAAATTTCTACTTAAATTTTGTATTTTTTTTCCCCCCGGTGGCGGAAACAGGCTTCCATATTTCTGAAACATTCAAAAACTTCTAAACTTTTTGAAACAGTTTAGCCAATTAATTAAAGACATATACGGAAAGGGAGCAGGTCGCCCTTCTGCCTGTGACGTCCTTCTGGCCTACCTGCCCTTTTGCCTGTGACATCTTTCTGGCCTGCCTGCCCTTCTGCCTGTGATGTTATTCCGGCATGCCCACCCATTTGCCTGTGAGTTCCTTCTGGCCTGCCCTCCCTTCTATACGTGATGTCTTTCTGACCTGCCCGCCTTTCTGCCTGTAACATCTTTCCAGCCTGCCTGCCCATTTGCCTGTGACGTCTTTCTGGCCAGCACTCCCTTCTGCCTGTGATGTTCTTCTGGCCTGCCCGCCCCTCTGCCTGTGACGTCCTTCTGGCCTGCCCTCCATTCTGCCTGTGACGTCCTTCTGGCCTTCTCGTCCCTCTGCCTGTGATGGCCTTTTGGCCTGCCCACCCATTTGCCTGTGACGTCCATCTGGTCCGCCCACCCATTTGTCTGTGACATCCTTCAGGCCCGCCCACCCATATGCCAGTGACATCCTTCTGGCTTGTCCTCCCTTCTGCCTGTGACATGCTTCTGGCCTGCCCTCCATTCTGCCTGTGACATGCTTCTGGCCTGCCCTCCATTCTGCCTGTGACGTCCTTATAACCTGCCCACCCATTTGGCTGTGACATCCTTCTGGCCTGTCCTCCCATTTGCCTGTGACGTCCTTCTGTCCTGCCCTTCCTTCTGCCTGTGACATCTCTCTTGTCGTGCCCTCCCTTCTGCCTGTGACGTCCTTCTGACCTGCCCTCCCTTCTTCCTGTGACGTCCTTCTTGCCTGCCCACCCATTTGCCTGTGACGTCCTTCTGGCTTGCCCTCCCTTCTGCCTGTGACATCTCTCTTGTCGTGCCCTCCCTTCTGCCTGTGACGTCCTTCTGACCTGCCCTTCCTTCTGCCTGTGACGTCCTTCTGGCCTGCCCTCCCTTCTGCCTGTGACGTCCTTCTGACCTGCCCTCCCTTCTGCCTGTGACGTCCTTCTGGCCTGCCCTTCCTTCTGCCTGTGACGTCATTCTTGCCTGCCCTCCCTTCTACCTGTGACGTCCTTTTGACCTGCCCTCCCATTTGCCCGTGACGTCCTTCTGTCCTGCCCTCCCTTCTACCTGTGACGTCCTTCTTGCCTGCCCACCCATTTGCCTGTGACGTCCTTCTGGCTTGCCCTCCCTTCTGCCTGTGACATCTCTCTTGTCATGCCCTGCTGTATCACTGTTCATCCTGCACCAGCACATGCCTTCCATCACTTGCCTACCCTCCACATTGAGATTTAAATCTTAAAAAGTGGACTGAATAAATTACCATTTTGCCATCTTGTTAATTTGACTTCCTTTGCTACCCCCTGGAGGATGGGCTCCCCCTTTGAGTCTAGTTCCTCCCAAGGTTTCTTCCTTCTAGGGAGTTTTTCCTCACTACTGTCGTATCTGGCTTGCTTACAGGGGGTTTTGAGCAGGGACAATGAAAGCCCTTTGAAAGACAATGTAATGTGAGAATGTGCTATACATATCAAATTGCATTGAATACTGCATGCATTCCTTTTCACAGACCATTTTTTTTACTTATTTGACTTTACGGCATTCTGTTTAGTTGTCCATAAGTTGTTCTTAACCTGGGGGCTGCCTATATTTGAAAATCAAGCCAATATTTTGATAATTTTGTGTGTGATGCTTTGATTATATCGGGATGTTTTATGCAGTAATCTTTGTTTGTTTAGAGTCATTTAACATTTCAGTTGGATATTTTTCCCCCTGTTTATTTGTGGATGTAACAATGTTTTTGATCGCTCAAATGCAGACACATTGAACGCGAAGGCGAAAGCTTAACTTATATACAGAATCGGGTTCAGGTCCAGATTCTGTCAGTTTGTCAGTTGAGCATAAAGAGCCACAGAGTATTCAACTAGTTGGATGAAACAAAATCCCGGTCTGGACTTTTACTCTTTGGACCTGAATTACCCAACTTTGGTCACACACACATATATATATATATATCATATTTTTTTAAAAACAGAAATGATACATGCATCGTATGTAACAGCATCGGTCAGTCTCTAGAGAAGAAATAACGGCACATTGCCAACAAGTGATTTTATACCTATTCATATATGACATGTTAATATACTAAATTCCTAGGTGGAATTCTGTTTTCCAGTGTCTGTTAGCACAATACAAGTAATTTATTTGGAAATTCATTGTGGTGTAATTGTGTAATTTACATCAGTTTAATTTCTCTTTCATGCAGCAGTGTGTCTCACACATTTCCACACATTAGCATTCTAGGGATGTCCAAGCACAGATGGCTGAGACATCAAGAAAACATAATCGGTGTTATGAGGCCAAACTGATTTCCATTCCCAAACATTGTACTTTGTTTTTTTGTCACTACAACATGCATCATTTCATTGTTATGTGCTCTCTGAGTTTATTTTTATCTGTTGAGACAGAATGAGTTTTTGATAGACGCGATTTGCTAATATGAAATTGAGAATGAAATCATGGGAGACTTTTCCAGAAGCTGTCTGCAAGGGCTTTGATTTGGTCTTTTCATGTGCTGTAGGGTTTTGGGATTCTCCCCCCCCCCCATGCGTAACAGGATGATCTATAAATAAAGCTAGATAATGGCAGCTCTTTGCAGATTTAGGGATATACTCTGTCATCTACTGCCAGTTTTTTCTGTTTAGGTTCCCAGGTTTTCCTTAAAAACCATTAACATAATAATATATAACACATATAATGAAATGTACTGTTCATTAGTTCAGGCGCAAAATAAATGTTTAGAAAAAAAGAGTTTGTAGCCAAGCTTCTAAAATAAAAGGACACAAAAATAAACAAATGGGAAAAGAAATTGGATTTTTATATCAATTTGATTTCTGTGTTCTGGCTTCAGAAATGAGGTGCAGCTGTTCAGGTCAAGCCATTGTGAGAGTCATTCCCAGATGTGATGCATCTCATGCGTGGCTCAATCCGAATGAGTGACGTCGTCCAATAAAAACAGCAGCAGCTGAGTCAGAGCTGTCTGATCCGGAGCTTTTGCAAAGTCAAGATCACACAGGTAATGGACCTCTGTGCTGTGAAAGTGTAGAAATGGAGACCTCTGCAGTGTATAGTACCAGTTAAATCAGTGTTTCCCAATCTGGTCCCAGGGCACCCTGAGACAGTCCATGATTTCGCTTCCTCCTGGGAGGCAGGAAAAATGTGGAATGTCTGGCTGGGTACTGGGAGGGAGCAAAAGCATGGACTGGCTGTGGGAGGGAGCAAAAACATGGACCATCTGGGAGGGAGCAAAAGCATGGACTGGCTGTGGGTTCTCAAGGACTTGGTTGGACACTCTACATGGTGATGATGCCTAGTTAAAGGCTGCCGGAGCGAGAAAGTGCAGCTCTTGTATTGAGAAATGGCCAATTAAATATTTATATGTCCTGCGGCCTTCTACAAAATCACTTTTTATTGGCTATACAGAGGAGATAAATAATTAATTTAACAATAAATTAAGTCTTATATCATTCAGATGATCCATCTTTAAATAAATGAACATTAAAATAGAGAACTTTCCCAATCACCTTTCCAGTCTCATATAAAAGGAAAACAAAGCTTTTAGACCATTCAAAGGCTAATGTGAGCCATAACTGCCTTTAAAAACACCAGCCAGATGAATTGCTCTAATTAGAATGTCCAATAGGCTGTAATGAGAATTTGGAAAGTGATTCTGAATGAGAAATTCCTTGAAATCTGTAAATCAGCCTCCAGCATTGGCAAGGTCTGTCCTCATGTTTCATGAGTATTTCAACAGGTTTCAGTTTAAATAAGTTCATTATGAAGCATACATACATACATACATACATACATACATACATACATACATACTTATATGTGCCGCACTATAGGAAGATGACAAG
>JAABNY020000008.1:2377019-2388551 GCA_015164015.2 Brevimyrus niger | reverse complement strand
ATAATAATAATAATAATAACAATTTAATTTAATTAATTTATTATTATTATTACTATTTTTATTATTGTGCCAGTGGTACGATAAACAAAAAAAAAATAACTGATGAATTAGTTTTACAGTTTTGTTACTTTGTGTTGGAAGCATATTTCCTGGTAGGTTGGAGAAATATCCATTGCAAGAAATTTAACACAGTAATTGAGAATAATTGAAACTTCAAAATTTGTAAAAATTATTTATAATGAATGGCGGGGATTTTTAAACATTTTTGCATATGCTGAGTAAGTATCTGTGCAGAAAAGGACATACAGTTGACATAGAGTTATATTAACCAAATCAGTATGAGATAGAAACTAGAAGAATATCACATTAAAAAATACGACTTTTTGAAAACAGGCCTGACCACCTTGAAGTCATACTATTATAAATGACCTAACAATCAACCACAACGATCTAATCACAAATCAAAGTGGCCTGTTATTTAAACATAAATCACTGCTCTTATTTTGTGCACTTTAGGGAACTTGAACAGTATATTTCCAATACAACACTATCTTTTCAAGTTAATGAGCTACAGATACAGTTCTAACAGTGAGACACACAATGTAACATCCAGTGTGCAATGGCTTTGTTTACAGGGGTCATCGCTGTAGACAAAATCCATACTCAGGTATAGGCTGTACTGGGATGTCGAGCTAGTTACAAGTCCACGGGGTTAAGTGATGCCTCTACATCTCTAAAAAGGGAAGTGTGTCTGCTTGTATGATGGGCCTTAACTTCTTTATGAGTGCTGTGATTCATATACCAAGTCCACATTATACGACTAAGTACACTTCATTGAACTGTCTCTGCAATATGAGTATTCACACCTTCAGCAGACAATATAACAACTAAACATTTAATTGGGGTGCATACAAAAGAGGTTCTTAACAGTCTAGAAGGTCACATGAATCTGCAAATAGTCACTTTAGGTGGCTAAGATCTGAACTGACATGACATATTGGAAACACTTCATTTCAACTTGGGGTTTTTCTAGCTGTTGTAGATTTGAATTCACCACGACTCTGTAACTTCATAAGACACTGATGATGGCACTAAATTACAACTTTGGTTATCTAAGTTTCAAGTTTATTTTTACTGAACAAACATACTTTCAGAAATCTTTGCATACATAAGACCTAAATGAAGTAATGTGTAGACAAAGCGATTGCACCTGGTTCTCTCATATATTAATCAATCGCACAATAATTCTGCAATCTTAGCCTCTCAGAGTTTTATGTGAACAACAACATTCCAGCATTCTTTAAGGAATCATGAGATTATGTGAATAAGGAGTTGTGCCACATGTGTATGTTACCTGACATCTGTAGTTCTTACTGCTATACCGCAGTTATGTGAATAGTATTCATACACAATGCACTCAGCCTGAATGGAGCAAATACTGATTTTACACAATATGAAATGTTGGTGCGAGCAGATGGTTAATGCTTCGATTCATCAATGCTCACGCATAGCCAAGGTAATTCATTAATGTATCCTGAGAGAGGAAACAAAATGTACCTTGTTTGTTGACGATATGAGACGAGATGGTACAGGAAGCATCTGGCCACAGTGTGTTTTGTTCCTTTTTGACATTATCCAATAATATCAAAAACAAATGTAAATGTGTTATAATTGCATTGAAATATTCATATTTGCTTTTATCAAAATACTGATAACACTAGGAAAATGTCTGTAGCCTTATCACTAACCATGTCCAATTTTGCACTTGTGTGTCAGTCTATATGCATATATGCTTAAACATTTATATATGAATCTATACAGATGTATTTGGATGAGTGTACATATGTATATAGTCAAACACACACACGCTCAAACACACACACACACTCAAACACACACACACACTCTCACACACACACACACACTCTCACACACACACACACACACTTGTTAAGGCAATCGTCTGCATTGTGCACCACACTGCGACATCTTCTTGTGTTTATCTCCAAAAGCTTTCCAGTAGTTGTGGCCAAGCTCTCTTCTTCAGGCAGCATATCTCCACAACAACAGTACAGTCTTCTGGACTCTTCTGTGCTTTAAAGTACTGTGTCAAAACAGAAGACAGCAGGGCAGGGGCATCACATTACTGCCTCATTAAAGGACTGAATCGGCATTTTCTTTTAAGATGCTCGCTTATTGGTCAGCCTCCAAATTCCATCCAGCAGAAATGTATTTGATGTTAAATATAGCATAAGCACAGTAAAATCAAAGCCTTTCATTACCAATACCAGCAGTGCTATAGTAAGTGCAGGATTCTACTTACTGAGATCTACATACCGACTATGGACTGAGTTCTAACAGGTGACAGATGCTGTATATCAAATCCGCACTGACCAGAGACAGGCACCGCCAAAACCCAGCAGAGTTTTACAGCTAGTTATGAGATCCAGAGACATATTTACAACGACTAATGTACAGTGTAACGTAATAAAATGTAATAACGTGCAGCAAAAACACATCACATTCCATTTCAAAGACATAAACAAATTACATTCTTCTGCAACATGTATTAAATGAAGACAGTTTTCCAGCTTGGGCCAATGTTAACTACTTCATAGTCTTGGATGCATAAAATGCCCATACAAAACTGCCGAGAGGGAATGATGTTTTTGTTGCATTATGTAAATTTTTTAAATGCTCTGCACACGGTGTTTTCTTTTAAGCCATGCTATTTTGAAAGCCAGTTTGTTAGTTCCACTATAATTAGGTAGACCGTCCTCTTTGTTTAACACCTGATACTGTACAAGGCCTCTACGCTCTCCTGTTTTTCCAGAAAGTTCCAGAAGGCATCCCAACTTTGTCTATATGACACGATTCACTGTGGAGAGCAGTCCCTGGCCTCTGGCAAAACTGTTTTATAATCAAAGTCGCTTTATGAAACCTTGCGTGAAACCAACGACACCTTCTCGAAAGCCTCTCCAGGAAAAATCCAAAGACACACAAACACAATTTCCTGGCAAGAAAAAAAAATATGGTCGTCTTCAATGCTATAGCTGCACTGGACTGAGTCTGGTCTCTTAGTCGTCAGGAATTCTCTTGCCATATGGGCCCACATATTTTGGAAAAGGATAAATCTGAATACTCCGGCCCAAACTCAAAAATTTGAGCCTGACTGGCTGCCGAAGGTGTTCTACATACCAGATCCTCACATTTGGAAGAAAGTATCAGTTGGAAAAATAATAAAGGTCATCTGAGCCAGACATGGCACAGGCTTGAATGCACATGTGTAGAGCAATGTAGCGAAAGTTGGACCAAAGTACGGGCTGAAGGCCAGAGAAGATTAAAGCTGTGTTTGATGAAGCCTGGCTTAGGACCAACTGCCCAGCAAGCCAACCATGGTCTGCTCTCAGGAAGATAGGTGTGTGAAATAGGATCTCAGTTTCTAATGGTAATCACTTCCTGTTTGCTACGTGTTATCCCGTCTACTGGAACTGAATTATTTGAGTGGATGTGAGCTCATGATTTGCAACAGGATGAGTAGTGGATTTAAAACCTTAGATAAATGTTTATTTTTTTGTACATTACTAATCCGTGCAGCTTTTTGGAGAATGTGTTGTGATATTATTATTATTATTATTACATGTTGTGCTATTAATATTATTATTATTACATGTTGTGATATTGTTATTATTATTATTATTAGTAGTAGTAGTAGTAGTAGTACGTGTTGTGATATTGTTATTATTATTATTAGTAGTAGTAGTAGTAGTACGTGTTGTGATATTGTTATTATTATTATTAGTAGTAGTAGTAGTACGTGTTGTGATATTGTTATTATTATTATTAGTAGTAGTAGTAGTAGTAGTAGTACGTGTTGTGATATTGTTATTATTATTATTAGTAGTAGTAGTAGTAGTACTTGTTGTGATGGCGTGACTCAAGCCATTACTCCTGAGCTGAGGGGCTACTGTGAAAGTGTGATAACATAACATACGATGTCACCTCTAGAAGAAACTCTGTATTTCACATCTGTACATTAAGTGTGGATGGGTGTCATGGCACACAGTGGAATCAGCACAGGCCTCAGCTCATTTCACTGCTGCTTCAAGCAGCTCTTCTACACTGATTTAAATATCGCTTTGCTAAGTGGGAGGAAGGTGATGGGTAGCTTATTGTTCCGAGGACTGAATCCAATCCCGCATGGAGTTATGCTTTGGCGTCGCATCGCTATCCACCAGTCCATGACATGCACTTTTATTAGTTTCTAATTATTTTGTGTGTTTCTGCGTGTGCCTGCATGTGGACCAAATGCTCCCCGCAATGTGATATAAACTTGATATTGTGTCTTTGTGGGGACCATTTTTCCCGATCCCCACAAAGGCATGTGAATGCCATAAAAAAACTAAAAATGCCAAAATCTTGTGTTTAGTTTGCTTACTTCTGGTTAAGGTTAGGACTGGGTAGAGGATAAGGTCGTCATGTGGGCGTTTTCCCCATATAAATCAATGGAGCGTCCTCACAAAATATAACTACGATCCAGTTTGTGTGCGTGTGCGTGTGTGCATAGCCTGGCCTTCTGCATTGTGCCCTGTACTGCCTGGGACGGGGTCCAGCTCTCCCTGTGACCCTGTACCGGATAATAATTTGGAAGATGGATGGGTTTTATGGAGATGTAGCACATCTAGTGATCTCTTCGTGTGAAGTAAAGGACATATTTCTGTTCTCGCATTATGATTTTCTAACAATAAAATAAAAATAATGCAACATTCACCTGGCTTGGCTTAAATCTTCTTAGTTGAAGACATAAATCGTGGCGACATCTTAATTATTGCATTTTCATTTTTTTAAAGTGCGAGTCTCCCCCCCACCCCACCCAGAGGCTGTGTACGTGAGAGTGCAGCTTTCCAATGTTCCCCTCTAATTGCAGTGAGACATAAATGTACAGAAATCCCATCCATTGGCAGGCAGATACCGGAGAGCGACTGAGTAGAAACCCAGATACAGGACCAGTTTGTGAAATTGCTCAAGTGTTTACACCTGCCGCATTGCTGAACATTCTCCGCAGAATAAGGAATTCAGAAGTTCTAAGACTCCGTGGTTCTGCACACAATGAACACACTGCTTACTAAGTTGTAATTGGTTGATGTTCCCTGCAATTTTATTTACAGAGTTCTCAACGATTAATTAACCAATGAACTATGAGATTACCTTAAGCTTGCTTGTAATATGCTATTTGCCTAACATTTATATTACTTTCAATGAAATCATCTTATAAATAAACACATGTAAATGTGGCTTGACCATGTGTGAGTGAGTGTTACTGCTCTTGACTGTTTAAATTATCTGTATGCTGTTGTTTCCTATTGAACAGCATCATCCGTATAAAATCACATACGGCATATGAGACAGATCAGTGGGTCAAAATACATAGCAGCATTTTGATAGAGTGACAAAGTTTACCATCTGATATTGCTATAGCTCTCTACACTTCACCTTACGTTAGAGGGTCACATTGAGTCAAAGCCATTTTATTCATGGGGGGTGGACTGCCTGAACACAGACCCTATTGTCTTTCTTTATGGTAAGATAGTGACCTTGAGGAAATAGACATGCTTTGTGAATGAAGCGAGGGACGACTTATTGAGCATTGAGGAAGATTGCGTTCCTAGGACCAATGTGCCACCACCAAAAACATGCTGAAGACTTTTGACTAGACCGCAATGATGGTTGATTTTAAGCTACCACCAAGAGAATACTACGAGAAGTGTAGAAAACTAGCTGTTATACTGAATTTTAAGAATACTGTCCGAAGATTCATCAACTGATTTCAAAATGCCCACACCGCCCCTTCAGAAAATAATCTTCCAAATAGGGGTTGAACCCATGAAGCACTTTTAAAAGCATCTTTAAGTCCACTCCCAATCACCTTTGTAAAAGGGATCAAATGGCTATTTAAATGCATGGATTCCACAAAATGGTGAGTTAACTGTAAAATCAGGACCTCTCATTACCGCTGCTTACCTTAGTGTTATACAGTCAAAAGGTTAATTGACAGATTGGTGTAGTTCCATACAGAAGTATCTGCTTGTGGGTTGTTTATCCATAAAGAATAACAAAAGATTTTACTTTATTGTTAAAAAGCCAAATACATGCAATGCACTCACGCATGGATTGTTCTGGAAATTGGTTTATTTTGGCCTTACTAATCCTACAGTCATTTATTTTCTCTCATACCGGATTTTGGCTGCTGGACTTGCACAGGCTAAAACGATGCCTCACATGCCTGTGTAATATGACAAGGAGACACTGATGGATTGATCCATAGGGGGTGTTGGGCCTCATTCTGGATGAACAAAGAACGTTTTGGCCTCACATTTCCAGCATATGAGAACAAGACCACATTCTGTTCTTGTTTTATGTTGTTCCCCAATGGTGTCTGTCCACGGCGACAGACACAAACGCCACCACAACCACCATAAAGTCAAGCAGGTAAACACAATAAGCCAGGGTTTACCAACCCAGTCCATAAGGACCCACAGACAGTCCACGTTTTTGGTCCCTCCCAGTTCCCTGCCAGACAGTTCACATTTTGTGCTCCATCCCCAGAGCTGGGAGGGAGAAAAAACATGGACTGTCTGAGGGTTCCCAAAGGACTGGACTGGGAAACACTGCAAAAAGGCACAAACAAGCCAGACCATGTAGCCACGTTATGAATCTAACATTGACTCATGGCTAATTGGCCTGCATGTTTGGAAATAACATTCAGAAACATAAATAAAGCATCATCAACATGTGTTTTCTGGTGCTGGTGTCAGACTGGCAAAATTTACATTTGGAATAACAAAAATAAATATCTCCCAGCACAACAGTCCAGGAAACAAGAAATTGTATAGTACATTGTAGGTGGTACAAGCGTGGTAGAAAAATTATTATAAAAATGGAAGGTGCATATTTTAATGCAAGTAAGTCAAACATAAAGAAAAAAACACAAATAAATAAATGGTAGTTGGCATAAATAGGCCTCATTATTCTGAAAGGAGTACGTTTGGACACATTCTCCACCCCCACTTCCCAGGCTTCCAGACAGTGCCATGACAAAGCTAGCATTCCTTAAACGTTTGTTCCGCCAGAATGCATTCCTCACCTTGGATCTAACCCCTCCCACCCCAACAAAATCACTAAGGGTGCATCTGAAATAAGTAAGTGTGCACGTTTCCCACAAGCACGTGGCAGTCATGGACAGACTGACCTACACCTGATGGAGCCTTTTATTCATTTGAGGGTGCTATGCCCACGTAGGCACCCTTGTACACTGGGCACTGATGAAGCAGCAGCAACACACGTGGCGCAGGTCACATTTGGACGGTAATGTCTGTAGTGGAAGTCTATACTGTACATATTGAGGTCTTTTCAAGAACAGTAGTCTACTTGTAAACTCCCTTCATGTTGTCCTGCCAGTTCTGCCAGTTATTGTTGCAGATGCCAAGGTACTTATGGCATCATTAGTACCAATTCTACTCGTTGTTTCTTCTTGGTTGCTGGCAGGATTCAGTGATCAGGCTCCCTCATGGCGTCACCTATTCTTTTGTCTTTCCAACACTAAGCTGCAGGTGTTTTTTCTTAAACCGTCCAGCAAAACCATTGACTAGGATTCTACACTCATCATCCTTCATAGACAATTGAAATCAAACTATTTCAGGGCAACTGTGGGCAGTAAAACATGAAGTCAAAGAAAAAGTTACAGGCCGGCAAATACAGGAATACGAGGTAAAGCTGAGCTCCAGCAAATAACAAGGCACTTGACTGTGGGCTAGTTTCAGATGCTTTATTGATCCCCATGGGGGAAATTCTCTTTATGCTTCCCCCAACTTGCTCTCTGTAAGTGAGAGCAAGCTGGCTGTGAGGGGCAGCCATCCACAGCAGTGCCCTGGGAGCTGGGGGTTAAGGGCTTCGCTCAAGGACCTACAGACATGCTGAAGCAGAGCTCCAACCAGCGACCTTCTGATCACAGGCTCACTGAGACACACACTCATATATGTGTTACATAAATAAATGACTTTGACAGAAGATGACTTAAAATGTTCGGGTCAATTTCGCTTAAAATGTTTGCATTTTCACATTTATTGAAATAATCATTTTCCTGATGCAATTTAGGTACTGCACCAAGCCTCTCTCGGTGACAGGTAAGGCATCTTTAACATTACACTCGCCATAGGCCTGTCTCTAAAACCAGCCTCCTCATTTAGTGCATTATGTACATACATGTGTACATAAAGGGGAGCGATGCGATGAATATGTCCCGCAGGATAACTAAACCTCCATCCCTCAGCGTATCAAACGTCCATTGCTCAGTGTTCAGCCTCCCCTCACTGCACTGGCCACACCTCCTTCACACAAGCTGCTGTGTTGATGCACCAACATACAACCTAGGGGCTCGACCTCCTTCTGGCTCCTGCACAAGCCGACGATTCAAAAAGACAATGAATAATTTAGCCCAACATCAGTCTAAGTCCACTGCCACAGCATGAGTAAAGAAATGAGAACCACCAGTGCAACAGATTTCTGTAAAACAGTCTCAGCGCTTGGCATTGATAGCAGCCAGCTATCGTGAGAATTACATGGGTTATTTTTTTTTTTCGTAGACACAGGTCACGGAGGCCAGAGGGTTACTGTTCAATACATCACTCACACAGGTAGCTGTCAGGTACAGCACAAAGACGTCTTCCGTCATCTTAATTGGTTTTACAATCGTTTCCTTCTGGAACACGCCGTGTCCAGAGGAAAGCTGACACATATTTTCCAAACACAGAGCTGAGCTGGGTTATCTCACGAACCCTGGAAAAATACTGCTCTAATTACCACGCAAACAAAATTCTACAGTTTTGCTGATTGTAGCCCAGTGTTACTATGGCGATGTGAATACTTAACACAAACATTTTCAATGTTTCCCTACACAGTGCACATGAGATGCTGGCTCTGGTGTAATATGGTTTTTTTTGCCCATTTTATCCTTGGCAACACAATCATGGAAACATAACTTCCTAGATCAACTGATTGACATAAAGCCCATTACTGTTACAATTTCTCCCATGATAGGGAGGGATACAGAGGCAAATTGTGACATTCGGGAATATCAAGTTATATGTATCCTAGCTGACTCACTGAGGTTACTAATTATTTGGAAACCCGAAAAACACAAATTATGACATCAATAATGATCTCCCAGTTGTCCGAAAATTATTCAACTGGCAGCTTTAGAAAAATATTGACATAAGGGGGTGAAACAGAGATTATTTTAATGCACAGACACGGGTGCGAGTTCCTAAAATAAACAAGGGAAAAGCAGCTCTAGCCGTGAAAAGGCCTCTTTCAGTTCAGTGTTCAGAAATGCAAAGCTCAGTGAAATCAGCAGAATTCGACTTAGGAAAACTGCAGCCACAATGAGAAAAACACCAGGGCAGGGGGCTCTCGCATGAAAGGGGGGAAATGTTTGCTACTAGACATAAGTTCACATTCTATAACTACTTAATAATTAATGTACTAAAATGCACAAAGAGAGAGATATCATTTGCAATCCAGAATATTAATGTCAAGCTAACCTTTACTGGTCTTGTCTTATCCATATTGCTCATAACCATTCACTGTTTGTACATCTTAAACATGGATGACACCGGAAATAATGTCAATACACAATTAGTGACCATTATACATTTCTTTGTGGACGGCACCCAGGTCCTATTCCATTCCTCACAGAACGTGCTATTTTTACATTTCTCTTAATACAGTCTCAGGCCAACTCTATGTGAAGCCCACCGCCCTCACAGCAGCTCTGTCTGGAATGGATCCTGCAGGGGCTGGATGCCGTCTTTGCCTCCCCCCGCACTGTCAAAAATGACAATTACAATGGCCGGCCTTTTTAACTGTCTGCTTCTTTTTCGTGGCCATGACTGAGGTCTAAAGCGAATCCCTGAGCCCGGTCTCAAAGCATTTTATAGAATCACAGCAAAGCATGCCTCAGAGTATAGAATCCCGGCAAAGCATGCCTCAGAGTATAGTTCCATCAATACAAGTACTGTGAAGTGTGTTATTATTTCACTATATAGGAATATGATCAATATTGAGTGGCCCAACCAGGAATATATGTAGAAGTTGTGCATGGAAATATGTATGGAAGAAAATTTTAAAACTTTTCACTCTCCAAACTAATTCTTGCTTATTGTAATATTTTGGCTCTCAATTCCGTTTATTAGATAAATAGGGAACATAAATATTTATGAAGCCATTCTATAAAGACATACTTTGAATACATATAAAGGAGGGGTATAAATTCATGTAACACAATGCTAACAGATGGCAAAGCCATCTAGGTGTCTGTAATTTTTAAGTTTGAGTGAAAGAATCCCGGCCCTGCCGTGTGACATCCACAGGCCGTCTCTCGAGCAAACCAACCCCATGACATCAACTCTGCCTCTGCCGCTCATATCCATCGTTAGCGGCTTTAATGCCACGTCAGGAGGCAGAAGGAAGGAGGCACACAGGCTGCTGCATGCCTTTCGGTCAGAGCACAGGACACCTCGACGGCAGGGAGGCCCTATCCTTGTGTGGGGGGAGCCGCAGTTCACATGTAGGTCAGGCTTTCCGACGGAGCTGCAAGGTAAGCATCACAGTAATGCTCGGCAGTCTCCAGATTCTCAGTGGACTTTACTTAAAATGCCCTTTTCTCTGTAACTGAGAACAATGGCCAGAACATACATGTGCAGGAAGCTGTATCTCCTTTTGTAGAAGGACAGTTATAAGCACACAAGTGATGAGTGTTTGGAACATCTCCTTTATCCTGCTCCCAGCTGTCCGGACAGGAAGGTCCTATGTGCACTGTGGGGGACTTTAGGAGCCCCTCCTTAGGGAGACATGCGGATTGCCCTGTTACACCCGCACCTCTGTACATGTCCTGAGCAGCCATGGAAGGGAAGCATCTATCCCACTGGTCTACGTAGGTCACAACACCGAAATAGCCTGTGAGTCTATGGCCCTGTTTACACTTTTAAAATGTGTCTTAAGCGATTGGATCACAAGCGGACAGCTGAGACATATAGCCATTTATGTCTCTGCCTATCATGAGTCTCCAAGGTGTTCAGCTGACCACTTGTGTTCAGATTTCATTCCTGCCTACGTCACATCCGCTAGAAGACCCTGCCCTGTGCACAATTATTGTGAAGTCTTTGTCGGGGATGCATCAGGGCACATAGCATTTACAGTACAGAGGGCACATATGTGGATAAATGCATCCCAGACCACCTCAGCAAAAGAGTGATCAGATCACGATGCGTCTCTGTGGTGGTTTAGACTTAGCACTGTCCATTTGTGATCAGATCGCCCAAGATGCATTTTAAAACCAAGTATAAACAAGGCCTTTGAAACATATATAATATGACGTTTAATTAACCAGATTTTTCTGTTTCACCTCAAAACATGAATTAGAATCACATCTAAACTTATTCGTTCTAATTGGCTGGAAAACAAAATTTTGGAAGT
>JAABNY020000008.1:2363243-2374048 GCA_015164015.2 Brevimyrus niger | reverse complement strand
TATCTATCTATCTATCTATCTATCTATCTATCTATCTATCTATCTATCTATCTATCTATCTATCTATCTATCTGTATTTAGTGCCTTTAAAGGGTATTCAATTCATCTATCCCTCTCCTTCACTGTCAGAGTACCAATTAGTGCCTTTCCTTGTCACCAGCGCTGTACCCTCAAGGGTCTGCCAACTGTAGCCCAGCTGTAGGTAAATGTCTTTTAGTCTAATTTAATGTAAAAAAAATGACTCCTCAAGGTGCAAAACAACATTAATATACCCTCAAATGGTACAAAAATAGTCCATTTTGGTACCTTAAAAGATACCTTTGCCCTTGAGGGTACAGCCCTAATGACAAGCAAAGGTACAAATTGAAAAATAGCCCTATAAAACAGTGCGGTGCGTACAGTACCGCATTAGACCTCTGTATTTGGATAAAGACAGTACATTTTTAAGTGACAGTGCATCCATGGAGTATAGAAAACCCTGTTCCTGTAGCCTAGAGTCACCTTAAAATTATAAAGTCTTTTGGATGCCTGTCTGGCTGACAGCTCATCACTACTCAATAGATATGGAGTATATGGAGTACATGGAGTATGAGTTGCTATAGCAACACAGGCAAGTTGACCAGTCACTGCATAGACCACAATCAAGTACTGTTAGGGTTAGTACTATATGCTGTCACAACGTGAAGCACAAGCCATTCACATGTCATGAACTTGCAACCTCAAGGTGCCTTTGATTGCATGGGCATTACCCATGGTCTAATATTTAAACTAAAATTTCATTTAAATTTGAGGGGACCTAAAGGAGGGGAGCAGAGATAATTTGCAGGATATGACCTAAGAAAAAAGGTGGAAAATAAAGATTACCCTTGAGAGGAGACATTTGTAATCAATTTTCAAACTACAATAGGTGCATAAAGGGGACTGCTCCTTAAATTTCTCAGTATATTTGCCTGTAAAATCAACTTAATTTACTTCTAACAGGGAGAAAAGTGGTCACTAATAAAGTTCCCATAATATTAAAAAAAAGCTTTTGTGGTTATTTGTGTGACCAGGGAGAGATATGCTCACTCCAACTATGACCAGTTGCCATATTACAAACAGGTCAAACACACAATTTGCCCAACTTCTCTATCTAACATGCTGGTGTTGGGTATGGGAAGTAATATGACGTGCTATGCACTGGTTGCCACAACAATTCCATTTGCTCATGGGAGTTTTACTTACTCAAAAGCGTTCTGAAGGCAGAACAAAAACTGTTTGGTTCACAGAGATAAATCAGATTGTAGATGAGGTGGGTCCAAGCAACTAGAGGAGGCAGAAACAAGACGTCTAATTGGTTGGTTCTGCCAGCTCTCGTTGCTTGGACCCACATTTTCTACAATCCGATTGGTTACCTCTCTAAACTAAATCTTTTTTCGTTCTGCCCTCAGAACAAGTTGTACAAGTAAAACTCCCATCAGTATTATATTTGCATTCATATAGTAATATTTATCTTTGAATACTGCATGTCCAAGCAGTATCCAAGTATACAAGCTGTATCTTGGTTTTCTAGTGCATCATCTTGAACTTTGTAAAATTATGAGTTTTGGAACAGAAACAGTACATAAGGCACCCTAGAGTAATGGTTTTAACAGTGAATGAGTTTTTGGTTTTTACCACTATTAAAACTATCGGTAATACATCTCGTAACCTATTTCACTGGTATCACTATACAAGGCCTCTGGAAAGTGTACGTACAGGTGGCATCAAAATACTTATACTTACATAGTAGATATTTCTTTAATATCTTGTTTTTCTGACAATATCTAACATACTTTCCAAAGTTATATATTGTGAGATACATGAACCCTAAGGAAGTATCAGTTTTGGGGCATGAGAGGCAATATAGTACCTCTAACCCAGTCACTGAATACAAGGTGCAATTCGCTGTGATGCAGCTATACTGTTTAAGTGTTTCAGGAAGCCTGGGTTCCTTACAGTATGAGTGCCTGCTGGGTTTGTGTACCATACCTGCTACGCTGAGATCTGTACAGTACCACTGTGGGTAGCTGCCGTTGGCACAAATCAAACCTTCTCACTGCCTTCAATGCTCCCAAGCCGTTAATCACAACCCTATCAACTGCCAGAATGGGACTAAGCAGAAATTGTGTGGCAGGCTATAAAAAATGCATAATTTGGTTCATAAATTAAGAAGCATTTTTGATGTAACTCCCTATTGTATATAAACGTGATAATCGTTACAGATATTTGGAAGGCAGCCTGCACAAATTATACCAACTCTTTTAAATATGACACTCTGAGATTGACTCATCTATCTCATCATCCAATGCTGTGCAAGTAATTAATAACCAAATATTATAAATGAAAGCTGAGAATTATAGAAATATTAGAATTGGTATGAATGTTAATCACAGCCCTGAGATATCTTTACTGTGCATTTACATTTACAGCCACTGAATATATGAAAATCATACTGAGGGTGTGTTGGTTTGTGATTCAGATGAAGGGCAAAGACAATTTCTGGGCCTGTGGGGGTTTGACTCACGGGGGTTTGACTCACGAGGGGCTCTATGACCTTTGCACACAAGCACGATCGAGTCCAGGACTGGACAACATTACTCATTCATTATTACACAGCCAGCGGTTTCAAATCTACTCCGTTTGCTTCTGGTCCTAATAAAAGTGACCATTTCCCTAATTAGCATTTCCAGCTCCTTCCCTGTCAGCCTGTAAAGTGTTGACTGTCACTTCTATGTTGGGTAAAACACGCGCAAATATTTAATCTTTGACATCTGAAATCCTTTGGGTTTCGGTGAAATTCTTTTATGACAGTAGAACAACTACCACTGAGTGGGTAGAAACAATATCAGGCAACTGACAAATTGTACTTTTACTGATTATTTAAATGATCAGGTATCAAATTATGGTACAGGATCATAAGATCACCAGCTACTTAATAGGAAAACACACATGGCCATGTAGTTCACGCACACAGTCACATACCAAACACAGAAATTCCCCTGTAAATAATGCACTCAGAATGAATAAATAATGTACCTGCAAGCATAAGAACATATTAACTTTTCCTCCTCAGCAATATTACCTGGCAACTTAGCTTCCATAAAAAATGACAGACATGGTTAGTTACAATATAGCTATAGATGCTGCTTTTGACTTAGCTGTTCATAGATATATACAGTATGCTATAATACCACAATAGACTAATTATAACAACTTTAATGTTAAGCATTACTGAAGGTACACATGAGGAATATTTGACTGTGCAAATAAGTTGTAAAATAATTCCTGTGAGACAGCATATTGATTATTCCTACAATAGGAATATTTTAAGTGTATGATTAAGTGTATTAGTAGATTTCATAAAATCCATCAAATTTTGGAAAACATTGGCAAAAAGTATGGCAGAAATTACTGAATAACAACATCACACTAAAACACCTCAAGACAGTTATTTAACAAGATGCTTTATATCAAACAAAATAATGTATACTATAATTGAATTAACTGCTAAAAAAAATCAGTTACAGGATGCCTTGACAGATTTCCTACTCAGGGAGAGATATATGCCACATCATTCTGACCATCATGAGTCTTGCTTTGTTTGAATGAAGACTGAATCCCCGACTCTCTCCATGACAGTTGAGCACTGTGCACAATTCAGTGTGTTTAACAATATTACCCAATTATATTCTAAGAAACTGAAACTGCTTTTTGATGTATGATATGTCCCCTATCTGTAAGTGAACCATTTGTGCAACATTGTAATATGCTGTATGTTCTTAGATTATACCGATCTTATCTTATAAATTCTAAGTTGATTTTATCTTCTTTTATACAGGATCACATTCACGTTGCATGATATAAATAATTCTTGATTTCAAAGTACAATGTAATTTACTACATCATCATTTAATGTACCACTTACACTGCGAAAAACAAATTCAGAAAACAGGACCATTAAGAAAATGTAATCACTGTTATAAATACCAGGCAACTGCAGAGCCCTCCTACCGTACAGTACGATATACTGTTTAACCTTTTACCTATTCATATAATTCATGAGATTTCATTCCTTACAAATGTAATATACTTGTTTTCATAGTTTTTGTATAAGTCCAAGTAATGTCTCTCGCCTTTATGCCCTAAAGTATACTTACATATCTCACATCCTGACTACCGAATCCAATATAATATTCACTGTATCTATCATGCTTTTAGTAACTGATGAGTGTCTGAAAACCAGAAAACCATTCACTGTATTCGCATCATATTTACATATTCAGAAAACGACACCCAATATGTGTTAAACTTCCCAGAAAAATTATCTCGATATTATTCATCAGCACCACATATTTTGAGGAAACAAAGCAGTTAAAACAGTCCTAAATATACAGTGCATTAAACACAAAGCTAACAGCAGTATCCAAAACAATAAATATAACAGAAGATTGTACCCTGCCCTTGGATCAAGGTAACATTTCTTTCAGTCAAAAACTCATCCCAAGTCAACTTTACATTTCCTTGTTCAATTGCCAAGTTCATTAGCAGTATTTTAGAGCCTATTTACAAGTTTGGGTTTAATTCCCAAATCACAGATTAAATCCTTTCGAGAAATGTGGTTTGTATGGATTTCCCTTGTATTTCTGTGCTTAGAATAGTTATGCTGCTAATTTAATTCCACTTTACCTGTCCCGTTATAAAGAAGTTCAGTTATTGTCTAGACACAGAGTCATTCAAAAGACTTACCTCAGGAAACGAAATAGTGTTTTCATATCTGTGATATACTGGCCGTCAAAATTGGGAAATGTGACTTTATAAAATTATTTCAAATTAATTATTTAAAAGTATTTCAAAACAACCAAATAAAAATAGATGAATGAATAAATAAACAAATAAGCAAACAACCAAACTAATAAATAAATGGAACTATTCTGCAAGTCTTCCTATAAAATCAAACAAAAAGAAAAATCTGGCATATTACAACTGTTTTTTTTTATATATATATATATAATTCTATGTTGGTATTTGAATTGTATGCCAATGTCAGCATTGTAATACTTGCTTGCTTGGATAATATAATTGGCCAGTATTTATATGTAACAATTTCTTGATTATTTTTTAATGTTTTTAAATTAGTATGCTACTATAGTTGTGTTGGTTAATTTTTTTTCACAGCTAGTGACTGAAGTAATTTTAGACCTGTAATAAACTTAAAAATGCTTCTGTGTAGATCTAACACAAACACTGCTGTTACAGGGTCCCATTTTACTATGAATAGATTTTTAAAATATATATTAATATCAAACTGGATTTTTTTTTGAGTACAGTGAAAGACACAGTGCTGTTGTATATCTGGATATTGTCTACAGCACTTCTTTGCAATTTAATTTATGTTTTGTTTTTTAAAGAAAAAGTGTTTGTTCATCAAACCACAAGTGCTTCGTGTTTTATTATTTCTACATGGATTGGTGGATCACATATAAGGCAAAAGTAAGTATAAAAGAAACATACCTTTGTTCAAACCCCCTGCGTCCGGGTTCTTAGGGTATTCTCCAGGAAGACCTTAAGTTCATCTGTGACTGAGGACGCACCGGAAGTCCACAAAACAACAAAAACCCAAGGCTGCGATCACAATAAGCATTTCTTCCCATTGTCTTCACTTATTGTCACGTAACGGATTTCACATCCATGTAGTTAATGAAAAGGAACAGGACTTGTCAGTTTCACAGAGTAAAAAAAATATATATATATATTCTGACGTAGTAGACGAAAAGTACTATGCATGGCGCAATGAGGCATCATGCGACGGTCTTCTGACAATAAACCATGTCGAACATGTAGTCCACGGAATTTTATTCCTCTTCTTGCTAGAAACCACTATACATTGTTTCCAACGTTGGACATCCACAAAAAAGGCCCAGTTTGACAAGGTGGCAGGAATTAAATGCGGGGAATGAATTTAGTTCACTTCATGCTTTTGAATGTCAAACACCAAACATACCGAGTGTTTTGTGCTACTCATACTGATGTCTGTGAGTCTTTGTCTCACTAAACAACTAGAAGTGCTACATAGGCAGCTCGTATGAAGCTGACACGTTCCGAGCGAACATAATGGTTATCCAGTATCGTTGACGAAATGTACGGATATACAGTAGGCCTATGTATTTATGAATAATATGAAAAAACCGCTCGCAGATCGATCTCTATAGAGCCCTGTGGCCAATCGACCATTGCAGCCCGTTAATCTGTTTCATTCATAATGGAAACTAAATTAAATTAGCGTTTTGGAACATCTTTGTTTATATATATATATATATACAAAGATGTTCCAAAACGCTAATTAATATATATATAGAGGCCTATAACCGCGCGTGTTTAAAGTGTTTAGTGTAAAGGAGTTTTCCATGACTGAAACTTGCCGCCTACATTAGTGCAAAGTGAATTAGGGTTTATTGCATAACAACAGCAAGAACACAACATCAGACTTTCTCCATTCTGCATGAATTCGTTTAAAGTGACAGAAAAATTGATAAAGTGCTTTTGCATTATTCCTATATTTTTATATGTGTATTTTTTATTCCTAATGATACTTATGATAGATCTTATATGCACTGGAAGATCCTACCGTTAATATTTTCCACCCCGCTTACTACTTGAAGCTGGTGATTGCAGCATTTTGGGATGCTTTTACATTGAATTCCACATGACAACATAAATCTCATTCATTGCAGCAAACATAGTATTCACGTACATTTTAAAAGTGATAAGTTTTTCTTTGTAACATTTAAAGTAATCAGCGCGTCACGCTCTTTGCGTAAGTTAATGCAATGTAGCCCGTAATATGAAACTAGAATTAGACCTAATGTCTGGTGCTTCTCGTCAGACATCTGTTTGTAGTGATTTGGGGTTGGTGCTCATTTTTCTGAGGATTTCTGTGCCGTTTCCTTTGCTCGGACTTTGTTTTTCTGCGCCACATAATGACTCGGTCACCCCTTCTTCCATTTCCATATACTCGGCTTTATCTCCTAAGGAGGAAGCCGTCGGGGACCCCTTGAATTTCTTGAGGAAGCTTGTCGGGAAATATGGGCACGGAGGCATGTTTTGTACTACTGGCGTTTGATCTTCATTGTCGGTCTCCCTGTGATAAAAGTAATTGAAGTTTGACACAATGACCGGGACGGGCAGAGCTATGGTTAACACGCCGGCTATGGCACACAGGGAGCCCACTATTTTTCCGCCGACCGTTATTGGTTTCATATCCCCGTAGCCCACCGTTGTCATTGTAACGACGGCCCACCAAAAAGCGTCGGGGATGCTAGTGAACTGAGAAGTGGGCTCATCGGCTTCGGCGAAATATACGGCGCTGGAGAAGAGGATGACCCCGATGACGAGGAAGAAGATTAGCAGTGCCAGCTCCCTCATGCTGGCCCGCAGGGTATGCCCAAGGATCTGCAAGCCCTTGGAGTGTCTGGAGAGCTTGAAGATACGAAAGACTCTAACGAGTCGAATTATCCTCAGGATGGCGAAGGTCATCGCCTGCTGCCCGTTGCCCTGCTGCTGGGCAAGGTCTGTGCCGAGGGTAATGAAATAAGGCAAAATGGACACTATGTCGATGGAGTTCATGATGTTTTTAAAGAAGGCGGGTTTGCTGGGGCTCGCGAAGAAGCGAACTATTATTTCAAAAGAAAACCAAATGATGCACACAGTCTCCACAATAAAGAAGGGGTCGTTGAACGGGGTAAATCCATTGTCTGCACTTGTTAAATTGCTACCAGCGCCAATGAAGTCTTTTTCATCCCTGAACTCCGGTAAAGTTTCTAAACAGAAAATAACAATAGATATAACGATGACTAAAACAGACACAACCGCGATTCCTCGTGCAGGGCTTGAACTTTCGGGATATTCAAAAAGAAGCCAGATCTGGCGTTTGAATTCGTCCTCCGGCAAGGGCTTCTCCTCCTCTTTTACAAAGCCCTCATCCTCTCGAAACTTGAGCATGGCATCTTCTCCAAGTTCGTAGAACTTGACCTCCTCGGAGAATATATCGAAGGGGACATTGACAGGTCTCTTCAACCTCCCCCCCGACTGGTAATAGTAAAGAATAGCGTCAAAGCTCGGTCGGTTCCTGTCAAAAAAGTACTCGTTTCTCAGAGGATCAAAGTACCTGATCCGCTTATCTGGGTCCCCTAGGAGGGTTTCGGGAAACTGGGTGAGAGTTTTCAGCTGCGTCTCAAACTTCAGGCCAGACACGTTAATCACAACTCTCTCGCAGCACCCATACTCACTGTAAACATTTTCATAACTTGACTGCGGTCTCCTGTCAGTAATTGACACTGAATCGTCTTCATCATCCATATTACAGCGGACACTTCTGAGCCGCTCTCTGCTCCTGATGCCACCTCCTCCTTCGTCCTCGTCTCCTTCTTCGCCTTCAGCTTCCTCGTCTTCTATCATAATGTCCTCCTCAGAGCCGAGAAGAGCCAGCTCCGACTGGCGCAGCTCCCCGCCGAGAGCTCGACGGTTTCTCCTCCGGTACTCTGCGCCCCGTTGCTTTTTCCTTCCTCGGAGAACTTGCTGCTGAGACTGTTGCAAGGAGGAGGGGCCCGAGGCGGTACCAGCGCCACTGTTGCTGGCATGAAGCAAAGAGGCGGTGCGAGACTGATGCTGTTGCTGGATGTGGTTGTTGGGGTGATGGGTGGAAGAAGTTCCTCCTTCTCCACCCGATGCACCTTCGGCAGCTGCCGCCGATCTCGCCTGCGCTTGTCTTTCCCTGCCGCGCTCCCGCTCCCTAGCCCGCGCCTGGGCATATCCGTAAGGCAGGTGGGTGCCGCCCCCACCGCTTTCGGCACCTACCATGGCGAACTCCATTTTGGCTTTCTTGGTTTTGCAGTTGAAATTAACTGGATAGCTGAAATTAGTCTCTCCCAAGCAGAAGCACGGAATTGTTTTTTTTTCTTTATCTTTTAGGGCGGGGGAACCTGATGGGTAACTAAATAGCGCATTGTCAGAAGCGTGCACGTGTTATTCTGTGCATGCAACATACACTCATCTCTATATTAGACGTCCAGTTGCGGTGCCATGCTAGCAGCATTGTTCTATGAGTTGCTTGTAGTCTCAGGCTCCGAGGTAAAGTTCCAAAGATAAGACTCCAGCCAGTCAATAATTCAGCTCAATTCATTCAATTCATTCCCACTCTCCAAGAAAAAATCTTTATAATATAGCCATATTGTCGTTGTCCGAAAAATAATAATATATAAATAAAAACGAATGAATATTGACGTTGGGGGTCGGTCTTCTGTTTGTAAAATAAATATATTTACAGTCCAAATACATTTATACAAGGTTTTTGAGGAAGCCTTTCGGAAAATACAGAAATAATCTTTAAAGGAAAATTACGTCTTAGATCTCATGTCTCTCCCCCCAAAAATCACTTCTCTTGTGTCCTTCATTGTTAACTCTTTGGATGTCGAAGTACGCAGGCATAGAGCGATAATTTCTTTGAGGAATTATTTATTGGACTTGGGATTTTAGGATGGGTGGGGTTAATCGAAAGCTACGTCCAGTGTTTGGTGTTTACTTTATTTCTTCAAGACGAGCAACATCTGAGACGACAAAAACAAGAGCGTTACTATTAACAAAGCGAACAATTATTCGTATTCGTAAATATTAATAATTACGTAATTATAAATTATCATATTATTTAAAAAATATATATAATTAATAATTTATATCACGACAGGAATAACCAATCTCTCACTGTCAAATACAACAAAGATAATAACTGCTAGCTCCGCAACAGGAGAATGAGTGCTATTACATTTTTCTACAGTATCAAGAAAACCACAAATTCAGACAGTCGTTATTCCATGCATATTAAACCTCCAGCTCCGCGTTACAAAATACTACAACGTAATTCATACAGATACGCTACTTACATATGAAAAGGCCAGACTATTATCTTCTTTCCTTGCACCTGAATTTCGTTCCCAAGCTCACGTTTGCGTGATATCCAGTATGTTGGAAATCCATCGATGCATTTCTCCGTCTGACAACTGAACCTTTACTTGTACTGTCTATCGCATTTAAGGGCTTGCACTTTTCAGGCGTCTCGATAGCATTTTACTGGTAACTGACATCAAAATAGGAGTCGATAATAATAATAAAAACAGCGTTAAAGATTCATCGCCTTATGCGATGAAATAGATGTAAAAAATAAAGCAAAGTCTAGGCTAGGTATACGAAAACAGTGTCGACCAACGCTGTTGTACGTATTTTTGATTTAGCTTCAAGGTGATGCAGCTGTTTGTATCGTAATTCAACAGGATCAATCATTATTCGCTTCTCACCTTGCAAAAACGAAATTTGCCTCTGCCTCCATTCTTGCGAAAAACAGTGTTCACACTATTGGTGATTTCATACACTTGGCACTGACGGCACAACTTATAATGTTTGAAAGTTTTATCATTTAAATTGTAAAGGTGGGCGCGAGTAACGCATCTGTCCGCAGCGCTTGCCCGCTACCTATTCTGCATGTGTTTTTGAGGAGCACGGTGCCTGCGCTGGGCATGCTGTGTTGCACTTGCCGGCCTTAGACCATCCCTCAGTGGCTGTATTGTGACATTGCACTAGTAACAGTCATGCTGCAGTGTCAAACTTTAGCATCCAAGTCAGCTGTTGCCATTTACTTCCAAGGTGTCCTTTACTGCCAAAAATCTATCTATCTATCTATCTATCTATCTATCTATCTATCTATCTATCTATCTATCTATCTATCTATCTATCTA
>JAABNY020000008.1:2342581-2363143 GCA_015164015.2 Brevimyrus niger | reverse complement strand
TATCTATCTATCTATCTATCTATCTATCTATCTATCTATCTATCTATCTATCTATCTATCTATCTATCTATCTAGATATATACAGTAAACACAAAAACAGACTAAAACTTCCCACTCTTTGCTTTCACAATATTGCACATACTGTATACTAATGTTCAGCATAGAGTAAATAATGGTAAAAAAAAAACAGTTAAGGAGCTGCTTAGGAAATCCTGTTTCAAGCAGACGTTTCTATCAAGAGCAAAGGAGATTTTTGCCCACTTACAGACCGATGCTTTGCTAAATTCAGTTGATGTGGGTCTTGGGACTCAAACTCACAAACCTCTGTGTTTTCAATCAACGTGTTACCAGGGGCACGTCAATGTACAGCCTAACCTACTCTAAATTTTGCTGACTGGGATAAAATTTTAATCTAGAGTTGCTACCTAGCATATACTGAAAAATACAATGCACTATTCCACACCGATACTAGGGACACCCCCAAGGTTATTTTCAACCTTTATGGGTGGGATGAGGCTACAAAGCCAAACTCCATGCTCTTGCTGTACATCTGCCTAAATACACACCTTTCCCTCTCCCTGTACCACTTACATTCCACTTTTTACTAGTGGAAGTCGTAAACACTGTCCTATGAATAAAACAGGTGAGCTACTGTCCCAGTAAAAAAGCTGACCCAGTTGTGTCACGCTGCAAAAATATTGTCCTCAACATACATCTTTATACTTTGGTCATCTGATATTTTAAAGTAGGAACTTTCATTGAGCTGCAACAGGTTACTGTGCAATTCACAGTTTTGACTTCAGTAAATATATTTCATGTATTGTGTCACAAAATATCATACAAAAGTGTTTTTTAACATATAACATCAGACAGAATTCTATTACAATACATATTTTTATTTCTACCAAAGTGTTTGGTTTACTTACAACTCAATAGGATTAATTTAATTATCTACTTCACAGATTTTATACAAGATATCACTTTGATTTAGTGAATCTGAAATGCAATTTGTCATCCCAAGTAACAGTAAATACAGCAGGTTTCCCCCTTTGTTTGGTCCATTGATCATAGCTGTTTAAAACACAAGTCTTTAAAAAAACAACCAGCAGAATGAACTCCCTCTACTGCATGCCAAAATACTGCAATGGATACTTCCTGTTTCATAGCAAATGCATCCCACAATTTATTACACTACTGGGCAGACTTTTGAGGGACCGTACGTTCTAACATCCTGCTACATCATCTGTGCAAATGAAAGGAAACTGTCTTGGTAGCTGCCAAATGATATATAGTATTTTATAATGTCGATTTCTTGAAAAACGGGATCACCGATTTCTCTTGCAAGGTAAAGCTCTTCAAGCCGAAAATTGAAGAACAGCTGTCAGCTACAATTTCTTGTTAGAAAAGGTGATGGAAATCTTCCGATGAATTTTGTAGGTTGCTATCATCATTAAATTATCGCATATATCAAAAGAATAAGATTGCAATCTATTCTAATTAACTCTATAAACTGATTGTGGGTGCAATCCAGGGTGCATGTAACAGAATACATTCAGCATCATGTTTGAAGTTCACTCTTTTGTCACTGCTAAATATGTGGGAGTATTGACCTTGGATCACTGATCTGTCCTGAGCTATGAGGAGGGGAAAATGAAAAGTAAAACCAAGATATTCCGCTTGGACTTATGTTTGGCCAGACATCATTATCTGTGTAGCCATGACAACAATCATTGTAAGAGTTGTGTCTCCCCACACAGGCTCACCCTAATTGGCTGAAACATGTCATTCGGGTTCCCCATGGCTGAAAAAAGGATAAAAGCCAGCGGGTTCCAGATGTGCCCCAGGGAGTCCAGCAGGTGAGCACCTTGCCTCTTATTCTCCTGTTTTCCACTCTGTAGTCCATACGCTGCTCTTTTCTACTCTTTCTCTCTCTCCACTTTTCTCTGAAGATATTTTCAGAATGCATCGTCTTCTTGCTGCAATGCGATACTAAACTTGAAACTTTTTTATACAGTTAATTTAACTTGTCATAGACAAGCTCAGGAAACGAAACACAACTGGACACTGAAATTTGCGAGTTATTTATCCAGTTAAAAGTTTTGGTATATTTTGAGGGTGTTCTTTAAGTCTGTGTTTGATGCAATTGAGTCATTTGAGGGAACATTACTGTGGGTTTGCATCTCTTGACTGCTGAGTCAAAAGATCATCTGTTTCCCATTTCAAAACCATCCAGTGCAGGCAAAATTTCGACATTTGATCTCATCCCACGAAATCCTCACTGCCACTCACTGGAGGACTCAGGAATGGACCGAGTGCTGCTGCTGGCAGTGATGCTGTGCTGGACACTGTCAGGGGTCAGTCCTCAGTGTGACATGGTCAACATCTCTGTCCCCTTGGAGAGAGAGGAGTGTGGAAAATGCATCATGATCGAAGTAACCTCCTGTGCAGGCTTCTGCCTCACTCAGGTACCGTGCGTCCCTCGCTTCAGTGTTAAACAGTCAGCCATATTTCATTTGGCTCAGGGCATTTTTACAGGGCTGCAAGCATTTTTAAAGCATTAAACATAAATAGCACACACGGGGGACATCACAAAATGAAAACATTAAGCCATTTGAGGGAAAATATTATTACTCAGCTCTTGATTTCTGTGTCCTAATTTAATTTGCCATTCTTGCGAGAGAACACATCACACACTGCAGTTCAAAGAATATTTTAATACGCTGTATACAATACATAATACACTCATAATTCTTTATAACCCCAAAGTCAGAATAGGTCAAGGTTGTGATGCCGGATGTTTCAAGGCACTCTTGTCTGTAATGGGATTTCCATCGGCACCGTTCACAGGATCCGGCGTACAAGAGCTTCCTATCCCCACACGTCCAACACTCCTGCAGCTTCTCAGAGGTTACCTACAAGACAGTGCACTTGCCCGACTGCCCAGAGGGAGTGGACCCCACTGTCACCTACCCAGTTCCCCTCAGCTGCAAGTGCCGCCAGTGCAGCGTGGAAAGCACAGACTGCAGCAGCTTCCACATGCTGAGTTGCCAAGCCCACTAGGCAGTGTTTCAGAAGAAGCACCGTAAGAAGGAGACCTTGATGCAGCAAGAAAAAATTGACTTTTTCCCCTCTAATGTGAATCTGTGAACCTTGGGAGATTAAACAGATTTTATTACTGCACTCGTTTTGACTACCTTTTCATAACATAAATCACACAATGGCATGGTGTAAACAGGCAGCACCCATGTGAATGTTGTTTGCATGCAATTTTATGTTTGTTTTAAATCAGCGCAGCATGTGTGTGTTTCAACAGCAAAGTCCATGTTCTTGTGTTAATGTAACACCCTAGATCAAAACTGTAAGCAAAAACAAGGAGCTGCGGTTGAATATTTGCGGAAGGATTGAAGATTATAGATGGAGAGGATGTGGATCAGGTATTCACTGCAGTGTACCATGCTCAGCCCTCTGTGCCAAAGTCTCGGACCTGCTGAAACAGTGCAGGTGGTACCAGTGTCACACTCTTATTCAGAACCTCACTAGGCTCTCTGGGATTTCTGCTGCGTGTATGGAAAGTTCAGCTTTCAGTTAATAGGCACAGGAAACTTCCCATTTCTGAAGCACCTTGATAGATATACAGTCAATACTTTGGAACAAGGCAATGACCGCAGAAAATCCTCCAAAAATGTTTTGCGTATTGTTGGAAACTTACTGTTACACAGTACATACTGTATAAAGTGTATCGCCGTGGTGTTAAATGAAAATGAGTGACAGCTTCTCTGCCCAGGAGTTCATTGCTAATTCCAACGCAACATAAATGCTACAACAATTTACAAAATGAAGTGTCAGGTGTATGTAAAGATGGTTCCATAAAAGTCACCTTGCTGGAGCAAAGTTATATATTACCTCTACAACGTTATGGTGTCTCGATTCAATCAAGCAATCTGTCTGTCCTTGAATGGTTGAAAGCAATTATTTAAAAAAATTCACAGAAATCATATTGAAAGTTGTTAAAGTTACGTTATTTTCAGTTCATAGACACGATATTCTGCACAAGGACAAGAAAAATGCAGTTTAACGTTTAGACTGTGGCTCAGGACTGACCTCAGCGAGTGCTAAGAAGTTCTTCCATCTTTAAGTTTATTGTAATTTGGGTTGTAAATCCAGTCACACACATAAAGAGTTCCATGCACCAGATGGCATTTTATGCACCAGCCATAAGGTATTTCACAGTGTTCTGAGCAAATTAATGCATTCTCTATATAACTGCCAGAGAAAGTGTAAGAATCAAAGTATTTCTCGTTATCTTTGAAAATTTTTTAATGTAGGTTTGACTCATGAGTCACTTTTGACTCGAGGGGAAGTCTGCAGAGTCAGCGGACGTGCACTCACTGGATCGCTATGAACACACAAATGTAATGCATGCACCTGGTTTCTGAAACACAGTGTCACGACAGTGTATAAGGAAATGTGGTAAATCCCTCCCATGGTAAACTACACTAATCTCAAATAAATGTTTGAAAATTATACATTTTAAAACAAGCTTTAGCCCACATCAGGTATCTACTTAGAGGCCATCCAGACTAAACAAATGAGTCAGCAAAGTCCTTGGTAGATTTAATTACATGGGGTGCAGCAAAACTGTCCATCAACACGCCGGCATCCTTCAGAGACTGCAAGTCCCTCACAAAGTCTGTGTCCTCCTCTATACTCACCTCTGAGACACCACACTGCTTTTTAAATTTATCTTGCCAGGATATGATGCCTGAACCCAATGTAGCCCTTTTAATGACCCTGCTCTTATTTTGTGTATGTTGGTCTTGTGATAAAAGCAGTTTGTTAAATCAGTCTCTGCTCCCATTCCCGTGCCACATGATTTTGCTTATTGTCCCACCTGAAGTAGGTCTAATACTTACACTCCCCATGTGTAAACCAATGCACATCCCCCACCAAAACTATTCATGGATTACATAACCCTCATAATCACTAAATGTACTAAATGAGTATCAAAACTTACACACTGACCAGCATAACCTGAACTTAGGGCTAAGACTGATCAGAAGGTCACTGGTTCAAGCCCCAGCCTTAGCAAAATATGTGTATAACCCTTGAAGCTCCAGCTCCATGGGTGCAGATGCAAGGGCCTCCCCTTCGGTGCCAAGCTTGATCTCAACTACACGAGATACGTGGAGAGCAAGAGGGGGAAGGCAAAAAACTATTTCCCCATGAGAGATTAAGTGTCGTTGTCTTCCTTATAGATATTACCAATACCATGAACACTGTGGTAACAGAATAAGTCCTTACTCACACTACAATAGATAATTTTCCCCTTTAAACACAAATTAGATGTTTTTAAATAAAATTCACGAATGAGGCACACAGTGCAATGATAAATGCAAAGACCTCAAACTCATCCTGGAACAATCCCACAACAGGCTCCCCTGCAGCTATGTTTTGAAGTGTACTTCCTTCACCTGCTCAACAATCAGAAACATATACAGGTTTAATAAATTCACATAACACAAACAGCTAGGCTGAATGTCAGTCAGTACAACCATGGTCATCTGTATCTCTAAGTCGGCCACCGATGGTGGGTCTCTGCCCTGCAATGGACTGATATCCCATGAAGGATGGACCTTCCTCAAGCCCTAGAATAGGACCCAGGCTCTCCCCAATCCAATCCTGTACCAAAAAAGAACATTATTAAGAGCATATTGTAATGGGTGAGGGTTTCCAGTAAACCATTTAGAGTGAAGGCAATTTAATTATTATTGTAATTAAAAGTTTACAGATGGGAAACAAAATGTATAAACGCAAATCAGCCCAAGAGAACTGGACCTAATTTATTACCACTTGTACCCTCACATGTCCATGTTTTTCCACTGAATTCTCTTAATTGTATCTGGAGAATGTATAAAATAAAATTGTTTTCAAACCTTTGAAGTTAATTCTGCTCACTTCCACATCAAGGATAACTTCCTGTCCATACCACAGAAGGTAAAAAAGGTACATTTCCCGTTTAATTAAAAAAAAAATGCTCATGCTTTTTGGCTTGACTGTGCCTCAAACACCATTGTTTTTATATACTTAAAAATAAGTCTAAATGTATGACCATGATTAAATTCTTCTCCCTCTTGTTTACATTCGTATGCATGGTCTGTTTTATCCTAGGGAAAGCATTACAATGAGATCAGGCCTTAGGAAAGTGGGAGACGAGGGTGCATGTTTGGTTTGGCCTTAAAATACCGATCCCAAAACTTTGCGAGGGGAAAGAGGAAATGTGAGAAAATTAATCAGAGCAGCATTTAAAAATATAAAACACAATTTATTTGACACAAATGACATGCATATGAGCAAAATACATATATATTTACAACTAGATCACTGCAGATTGTTTATCTTCAGTCCTGCTATTAAGGGGCCACACTGATCAAAGCTTTACACACCACCTGAGACCTTTTTGAGAATTTAATAAAAGTATTTAACTAATTTAGTGATCTCTGTGTTTAACAGTATAGCTCATTAAAGAGCTGGGAAAAAATATCCACTGCTGATGTAAAGAACACAAATTCAAATCTTATAAAGTGTACTGCGGAAATTAAATTAATACTCAGAGGAGTGACTCAGAAGTCAGAAGAACTGGGGACATAAGCAAAGAAATCCGTTTTGACTTTATACAAAGCATTGCGCACAGGTGGACTGTGTGGAGTCGTCTAGCCTAGCTAGCATACTTGTTCCGGATGATCTCCCCTCCTTCCACCTCCACCTGCTCGTACAGCCACTTGCGGTTGCAGCGGCACTCCACACCACACTTGCGGGAGCCACAGCCAGGGCACGGGTAGAAGCAGCCCAAGCATTCCACGTCCAGGCAGTCGCATACGTCACAGCCGTTGGCGATCAGCAGGCCTTTGCTGTCATACACCTTACTCTTTGTACCCATGGTCTGCCTGAAAGGCAGAAAAGTAAAGTATGTAGGAGTCCAGCCTGCCAAATGTGCTTGAATACAGCAGTGTGCTACATTTTAAATAACACCTCCCACCAAACCAACTTCTAACCCTTTGCACATGAACTGTACATTTGGATATCCAAACTAGCAACACACACAGAACTATTCATAATTCTGTGCATAAAATCTGCACATTTGTAGAACGCATGGGAGGAACAGAGGTGGAAAAAGTACCCAGTTTCATACAGTGATTTGGTAATTTTGCAAATGCTGCCATTTAGTAACAAGTAAAATTCTGTATTAATATGGGTAAATGGAAAAACATATATCCTGATTCAAATTGATCCAAATTTGCATAATCCAATATAAAACCCAAAGGTCGATTTTCAAATATCTGCCTTTTATGGTCTATGTCTTTTACCCATGAATGTGTAAGGTGTTGACAGCCTCGTGCAGCAAGAACCGGCAGACAAAAACAGATCAAACGTACGGTGGGAGCTGCTCCACTGGAGATGCAGCATGAGATCACATTGCAATTATTTATCAATTATACAAAAACATTTTTAAAAAGATTTCCCAAAAAAAACTAACTATAGCCAAAAAGAACTTCTTATCTACCAAGTGTCTCAAGTAAGTTGGTGATGTTGCTGTGAGTTGTGTCAAGACACAAATAGGTGCCAATAAATGTGATGTGACTTCAGAGATTCAGGTAACGGCCATAAAAATGTGTCCAGATACTGGCTTTGTGGTGCTTTACAGACATTTACCCCACAATTTGATAAGCAGATTAGCAGTGTACCTAAAATGAAAGAGGTGTACTGTGATGCCCAAACGTTAAGCACCACCTTTTTTTTTTTTTTTTTTACCTTATTGACAATATCTCCTCTTTTAAAAGATATTGTGGCTGTTGAGTCTTGCCTCACTATCACTTCATTGCTTATCGTTTCCATGATATTCCAAAAAGGTAGTATATGCATGCTCCATTAACTAAATTTAATAAAACATTAGGATTACGTCAAGCTAATGCTACCTTAACTTTTGGTCTCACGATCGATAGAGTCTAACCGAGTGGAATTGGAAGTCAAACTGATTCGGGAAATTAGTGGCGATACCTGGCCTTACTGTAATTTATTAAAACTACTGATTCAAAGCAGTCCACATCGGGATCTCCCCGCTACTTCTATGCCAAAATGCTATAGCAAATAATGTTTTAAACAGAACCCTTCACTGTATAAACAGGTCTGAAAGCATAAGATTGGAAAAAAAAAGATTTGTTTATATATATATTATATAAATAAAATATATATACATAGACACACATATATAGAGCCCATGCTGTTAGATTGATCTTACCTGTCACTGGAAGGGTACTTGTTCACTCGCCTCTTGTCTCTCCTATTCTCTGCTGCAAAGTCTGTTTGTCGGCCTGGGTTGGTAAATTCCAATGACTTCAAAGCTTTGGCTGTTTTGCCCTAAACACAAAATCATACAAACATGCTCAGAAAAAAAAACACACACACATAATGAAACAGTTCAAATATGACAGATATTTTAATAATGGTCATTAAAAACCTTTAAAGCTGGGCATGTGGAATCAATAAGTTACCATACTTGTGAATGTGTGGTATGGGAGGGACATGCAATTGTTAAATTAAGTTTCTTTAGACCTGAATTTACTTCCCTGTGTGTGTTAGTCACTAATACTTGGAAAAAAAAAACTGCTTTCCTTTCCCTAAGCACAAAAACTGTCCATCATAAAACAAACCACTAGATGTTAGACCCTAACAATAATTTATTCTGACTATATAACAGCATGCATTTTCAGTTTGATGTGTAACCCTTTGAATGTTCCAAAACTCTGCAATTGAGGTTCATGACCTACAATACCATACCTCACTCCTTCACTAATTTTTCTTCCAAACCAGGGAATACAAAAGCACACCACCATATTACAATGTCAGCATCCTTCTTTGGTATTTGGACCTTTCATGATATCCTAGGTATAGTACCAAACAGACATTTGCCTGACATACTTCCTTATCCAGTCTGCATCTTTGGCGGGACGCTGCTTCCAGATCAGTGTACCCGGTGGCTAGCTGGGTGCAACGGTCGCACAGCTTCCAGCCAGGCACAAAATGCCGGGCAAACCGCTCGCTCAGGAAGCTGGCGTCATCCAGGTCTATGGGACGCAGGCCCTTCCTGACAGCCTTCCTGTGGCTATTGAACGGGTCACAGCAGACCCTTTGGGCCTCCTCATAGAGTTCCACGTAGACCTTATGGTGGTGCAGGCACACCGTGTCTTGCTCCATCAAGCCCATCAGGCCTGTGCGCAGCTGCAGCAGCAGGCTGTCTCTCTCAGACAGACCCCCCAGCTGGGTCAGCCCCACCTCCTGGCTTAAGCATGTCTTGTGGCAGTCCGATGCCTCCTGCAGCTGCTCCCCCACTGAGCAAGGGCTCATTTCAGCCATGTCTACTGCCTTTTTGATGATTACAGACAAAACTATCAGTGGTAGAACCAAGGCCTTTTACCTACCTCACTGAGCTCTCTTAGGACTAGATGTCAAATTACAACACGGTATTTTTTTGTCTGTACAATGTGCTTACAAAAAGCAAGCATCAATCTCAAAAAGATCAATTTTAGATAATACCTCAAAAGTTACACGTTTCTAAAAAGCACAATGAACGCAAGTGACATTTCACAGAACAGATCTGCAATATTAAAACAGCAGGCATCCAAGCAGCCTTAATGAACATAGTGTCCATGAAGCAGTATACAATAAGCGTGCACTATAGTCCAACAAAAATTACAGTATGTTTTTTTTTTAATGATTTTCCCATAGTTGAGAACTTAGATTCCAGTTAATCAATTTGGAAGTCACTAGACCCCTAAAGGTTATTAAAAGCCCCCAAATAAAGTACTTTAAAAACCAGTTTAGACGACCCATATAACTAGCCAATAGTATTAGTGCACAACACGGATTATACCAGCAATTAGGAAATAAGTATCTTATTTTTAACTGTTAACGAACAGAGTTCGTTGGTTAGTCTAGTCTAATTTAGGAAATATTAGTCACACTTACTAAATTAACTAGTAGCCTGGTAATTCTATGTTAGTAATAATGAACTAAACACAATGAAATACTAAGAAATAAAACCGAAGCCTGATCCGATTCTGACAGGAAAATTTGAGGTTAGGTAACGAACACCACAATGCAATAAATAAGGACTCGGTGATTTTCTTCATCTTACACGTCGTTAAATAATGAGTAAACTGCTGTGTGCCTTAACTTTCAACTGATATCTTCACATTATAAAATTCCAGCAAGGAGCTACTCGTCACAAACATCCAACAGCATCCCAAGAAATACAAGCCAACTTATTATATGGACGGCGGAAGAATCACATCGGCCTCTCGCGCGCACATCACCACCGTTACATTACTCGTCCGCGCCCAAGCACAAGCAAGCGCGCGGACTTCATTTTTCCGTCTACGCATAAGATTGCGGTCGGTGCGCGCCGACTGCGCATGTACAAAAAATAATATAGCAACACGGACTTTCACACAGGATAAGGCAATAAAAAGTAGTACAGCGGCAGTTATAGTTATGGACGCACATACTATCTTCCCTCTGTCTTTTTTTTTTTTGTCTTCAGCACACGCCAAGAGAAGCAAAAGCAACTCACTCGGTCGCCATGGGTTGTTGTGTAACTCTTCCTGGTTTTGCGTAAGCTTCATTAAGACCGAGACCAGCATCTGCCCTCTACTGGTCTGGTAGAATATCACTGTTGTAGACCGCTAGGTTTGTCTCTGTATGCACACGGCCGCGGTCAGCGCATGCGTACAGCAATGATATTTCACCAGATCGCAATGTGTCACACTTAATACCCGCAACATAATTCTTTAGGGCCGGCGAAATTGTTTTAGTATTCTGTTATATATGGTCCGGGAATAGCGGTGTAATGGTACACAAAATTCACGGGTCAGTTCACAAACCTCGGTTTTAGGTTCACACGTCGGAGCATATACCGTTACAGCAAGGAAAAATAATTTCAAAACGCATTCAAGTTATTACTAAAAACACAATTAGGAACAATTGCAAATCAGTCTTGTGTCACCATCGACGTATATAAATAAAACCCATTGGACGCTAAACTGTGCATTTTAAAAATAGCTGAAGAATTTAAAATAATTCTAAAACAAACAATCATTACAATCATAACGAAATAATACCGACTCGAATGAGTGTTGGATGCATTTCCAGCAACATATCAGAGTTCGGTGTAACAGAGCTGACATACAGTTTTGGTCTTGTCAATGACACTTTCAGTGTTGGCGTAATTTATTGTAAAACCAGTCACGATTATGACTGACTGCAAACAACTCTAGCCATATCTACCCGGAATTGAGGGATCATCCCATGCCAAATTCACGCTCCTCCCCACCTCAGCGAGTTATAAAATTCAGCAAAACGTTTTAGTTGTAATCAGGTTCTTTTGATTTCTTGGGACTGAACTAAGCCTATTTCTCTTAATGAAAAGAAAGAGCGAGTGGGTAATACAAGATAGAGATGAATAATACTTCTTCAGCCAACTGCATTTAATTCGGTTCCATCTCTAGAGAGGTTTGTGCATGATTCAGTTTGTTTTAAAAACAGAATTTTAAGTAATGTTTACTAAAGTCCCACAGTCCAAAGACATGCTGAGGCTGATTGGTGTTGCTAAATTGCCCATAGGTGTGCATGTGTGAGTGGCTGGTGTGTGAGTGTGCCGTGCGATAGGCTGGCCCCCTGTCCAGGGTTGTTCCCTGCCTCGTGCCCGTTGCTTCCGGGATAGGCTCCAGACCCCCCGCGACCCAGTAGGATAAGCGGTTTGGAAAATGGATGGATGAATGGATGGTTTACTAAAGTTCACAGTTGTAAATATCAAATTATAATAAAGATATAACTGCCAAGTTACCCTCTCACATCTAAAGACAATGTTTTCTTGTCTTAAGACTTTTTAATTTTGCTGCACCTTTGTATAACACACAATGTTTTACTGCTGCATATTTGCTTCTGTATTACACAGGATGCAAAGATTTTTTTACAACTTCTTACAAAATGTGTATTCAACTTTCTTTACATAGAAAAATAACTGCACAATAGGACAAAGTAGCACAAAATAGAAGAGTAACTAAAGTGCAGTACATGAAATGCAATACACCCTGCATTGAAAATGCATAACCTCTATCCTATAAAATGTACCAACTTACTTTGGATTGTTCTCCATATCTAACCTATCAGATGTTTTGCCTGCTTTACTGCATCCTATTTGGTAGTGAAGAAACCGATTGGTGGTGGACACTGTCCATGTCACTATCTGCATGAGCCATGAACTATGATGATATCAGACATGGTTGATTTTATCGGAATGCCAAAATGGAAGGAAAAAAAAAAACTGAGATTGAGAGCATTTGACTGCACACCATCAAAACTGATTTTACTTTAAAATTTTTGATTTTCCATCCCCTACATTGGAAATTTATCCACAAGTGATACCACTTGTAAAGATTTTTGGTGCAAACAGACATCCAACTAAAATAATTGTATTTCATCGTGGACCAGGGTTAGCAGCACTATTTCGCTCACCTGTTGAACTGGGGCCAAATTTGAATGGTGTGTTTATAACCCGCAGCCAACATATCCTGCTTGATTCTGCCTTTTAAGGAACCTAACATGACAATGGGCATTTCTTAATATGTGTACTTGACTGTACCCGTTTTGTCATCTTCCTTTGCTGAAGACCAGTTCCAATACTGAAGAACAGAAGTACAGAGGACAGTAAAGATCTCTGGATGTCATTTGCACCTTGCCTCAAATATCAAGGATGCATCAGTTGCATCCTCGCCAAATGAGAGCAATCCCATGATTCATTGCACCCCAAGTTCATTCTTGGGAGGCAAGTTGGCAAGACCACTCTTACCAAGACCACAAGTACTTGCGTTAACGTTACTGAAAAACACCCCCATGACTACCTCTTGTGACTGGCTGGTACTCACTGTTCATGTAAAGGGATTTACATGAATTTGAGAAGAAGAATGCTTCTCAAGAATGATTTGGTTCCTTTTGTTCATACCAAAGAGCCACTGAATCGGATCATTCACGTACGCAACCACTAATATGTAGCGGCGTTTCCATTGACCAACGTTTTGCAAATGTAAAATGAAAACCCGATTTACCACAAAATGGTTTATGTTCGCTTGAGATGGTTTTTGTAGTGAATAGAAATAGTTCACAAAACTGCGATGGAAATTTGTGAATTAGTACATAGTAACAGTACTTCTGTGCAGAGTGTTACATTAAAACACCAACGAGTTTAACATTATTCATGGGATATAATTCACAAAATACAATAAAAAAAAAAAAGATAAACCTTTTCAAAACTCATAGTAAATTACCTTCTGAACTAAATAAACAGGGTATCTTGCATGCCAAAATTTAGCCAATTATTTGCAAGGGGCAAATGTTTCACATCCTACAATTTTCCTCACAGCCATTTTCAATACAAGAATAAGAACAGTAGACGATTTAGTCGCAGAAATAAGCAATAATTATATATTTTTTTTTTTACATATAATGATGTATGAGACGTGGATCGGGATGATAAATGCTAAGTACGGTTTGCATAATATCCATTAACAGAAACACCCCCATTAAAAATGAAGTTTTGTAGACTTACTGAAAATTTGTTTAAAATTGGCGCTAAACAGGGAACATGACTACAGCTAGTGCAAAATCCTGCAGTTTGCATTAGTGATTCAACATTGGGCTCTCAAGTGAGGAGTTAAACCCCCAACAGCTCCAGGAACTGCCGACCCTGCTTTCTCAACTGTGCCGCTTCGTATAAAAACGTCTGCTAAACAAATGTAATATTGACTTTAAGACGCAACTACTTCGAATTTACGTTTGGTATTTGGTTTTTGTTGCGTCGCCTCTTACCATATTGGTAGAATTTGTCTCCTTCAGTTTTTGCTTTTTGTCTCTTGCACGTAGGTTTGCTTTCTCATGGTCCTTCTCTTTATCTTTTTCTGTCAAAGGATCTTTTGCTACTACCCCACCTCGACTCTTCCGTAATTCAATCTATAAAGACACAGTTGTACACCACAGTTACAAATCCAGCAAAATTTGATTTTATATGACATTTTATAGCCACATAAAAGTTGCCCAGCATCTTTAACAAATACAACTGACATGTATGGTTACTTTTATCTGGGCTACACTGAATCATTTCATTTACAGTTCAGAAGCCTTAGACAATTAAGCAAAATAAAATTGAAAAATGTAATTAGTAAGACTGCTTAGCCCTCCAAACTTTTCCACAATCTTTCTCTCTCACTGAAATGCTGCCTTACATAGTACTGTATGACCAAATTTTACATCACACAGTTCCTTAAAACCCACATAATTTAACAGTACAAGATCAAGAGGAAAAAAAAGACCATAGAAAAACAATACCTCAGGTCAGAAGTCAGATCACTATGACAGTCACCGTTACTGTAGTTTTACAGAAGCTAGTTAAATATGATCTCTCACAGCAATAACGTCACCTTTGTAGTATTGCAGCCAGCAAAGATAGTAGGAACGGCATCCTCTCTCAGGAACTGCCTTCCGTTGTAATCGCGAAAACAGTCCGGCTGGAAGTGCTCGGAGCAGAGACACGAGTTGGCGGTGGGAACAAATGACTTGCGGCCGAGGCTCTGTACCCACTGGGCTGCGAGCTGGGGCTTGCTGATGGGGAACCTGTAAAAGAGACGCTGTGAGGAGCGGCCGACATTTTATCTCCTACTTAAAAGTAAAAGCCCATTTTTTAATTGCATAAAGTTGATGAAAACTCTGCAGTCACAACAGTTCTTATACATATACATTTACTCATGCCACACCCCAGTGGTTATACATGTATGGTCCTGTATACCTATTGTAACTCAAAAAACATTTTATGTCACAAACACCCATATCTTCTTTTCTTACTACTGTAGTGAACAAATGCATAGCAAATGACAAAAGGCATTCTAATACCCTACACTAAAAGATGTTCTAAAGCATGTTGTACTGTACGCAAATTACTGGGAAGAAAAATAATCTGTCATTTTCTTCTGCGCTGCATTTCTTTCAGAGGTTTTAGCGATATAGGCATCAAGTTTTCCAGTGCAATTCATCAGAACGTCTGCTTCAACAGCATCATTAGCGTTGTGTTCAATATAACGCTGCAGCAGTGTCAGCGCCATGCTTGCTTCACACGTAGATGGTGGAAGCTCAGCTGGAGCCTCTTCATCACTGGATTCATCACCAGTTTGTGCACCATAGACACCAGCAGACTTTGCCTTGACTTCTGCTGCAATCTCCTGATTGGTAAACACAGCAGCAGTCTGCACCTGCTCATCAACAACAAGAAATTCTTCTGCAGACACAGTCTGGTCCAAGAAATGCAATTCCATCAGCCGTTCAAATATGTTACCACAGTCACGAGCAGACAATATGGTACATGGGGGGGTCTCTGAACGATCTTCTCCTGTCTCTGCAGAAATATCAGATACAACATTCTTGACAATTCCCGCCTTCCTGAAACAATTGTTGATTGTTGTCGCTGTGATTTCGTTCTCCCAGATTGACCGAGCCCATCGCAAACACTGCAGAATGTCGATGCCAAAGTTGTCCATGTCGCCATTTTCGATGGCCATGATCAGTTTCTGCAGAAGTCGCTTTCTGTACAGAACTTTGAAGTTCTGTATGATGCCCATGTCACATGGCTGAAGCAGGCTAGTACAGTTTGGCGGCAGAAGCTCCAGCTGTATTGCTTTAAGCTGTTCAGCTACAGCTGGGTCATGTGCACTGCAGTGATCAACGATCATCAGAATGTGACGTTTTTCCTTCACAAATTTTCTGTCAAGATCTGTCAGCCATTCACTGAACAGACTGGCTGTCATCCATGCTTTGCAATTGCTTTTGTACACGACTGGCAGCGACTTTGCACCTTTGAAACAACGTGGCTTGGCAGACTTTCCAATAGCTAGCAGTGGCAGCTTTTCAGATCCATCCATATTGGCAGCAAACAATAATGTGAGGCGCTCTTTACTTCTCTGGCCACCGTGACAGCGGTCTCCTTTGAACATCATTGTGCGGTCAGGCAACAACTTAAAAAATAATCCAGTCTCGTCAGCGTTGAAGATGTTGCGTTCGTCATATTGGTCCAGCATCCATGGCAGTTTGGTCTGTAGCCAGTCTGCAGCAAGTTCCTGTGGTAGAGACTCTGATTCGCCACTCAGGACGCGAGTGGTAACAGCTCTGCGCTTCTTGAACCGAACCAGCCACCCATCACTACATTTAAAGTCATTGTGACCAAGTTCAACAGCAAGACTGACTGCCTTCTCTTTGAGAATTGGACCTGAGACTGGCGCACCAAGTGAACGTGCTTGCTTCAACCAAAGAAAAAGCGCATCTTCAACATCATCATAGGTGGATTTGCGCATTTTCTTGCTGCCATCTGCAAACTGCAAAGAAGTCTTATACTTCTCACGGTTAGTCCAGATGTCACTGACCGTAGATTTACTTATAGCATAGTCACGTACAATATCCGCTTGTGTTTTAATTTTTGTTTCGATTAAAAGAACGATTTTGCGTTTAAAATCTAATGTTATAGAACGACGTTTCGATGCAGACTTCCCAGCCATTTTGAAAATAACTATTGATACCTATTTATAGAGCGTGACTATTAATAACCCCGACTACGTATCTGCGCTGGATATCGCCAGCACGCCACGCGCCTTGTGGGCGGAGCCTGCATGTCGGTTATAGACGAACAAAGCTATAGTTAAAAGTGGCCCAGGGGACCAAATTGTTTGTCCTTTATAAGCGAAAATCCGCTGTATCCGATGCTTTTTCTGTATGCTCGTAAAGGTGCTCGGCCGTTATAGACAATATTCCGTTATAAGCAAGTCCACTATAACGCGATTATAGTGTAACAAAAACATCGGGGACAGGACGATTTCCTAATAAATTCTAAATTGCATCAGGCTGTACATATTGACGCTGAAACATAACGGATACATCCCAATATCTCAAGGAACTACGAGTAAAACAGCGCATCAAGTAGAAGCGACAACAAACACGTTTTATGCTGTAGTAACATACCTATAAAACCTAATTTCCGAACCTTTTATGAATCGATTCGTACACCCTTCAGCAGCACAACTAACTGGCATTATGACAAACGAAACTCAAACGAATGGGGAAAAAAACTGCCGTCTATAGCTTCAGACACAAAATGAAAATCGTTCCGCAGCTTCACGATGGTTCAGCGCGTTACGGGAAGTAAAATGATACAAACAGGAAGCAGTGACGGCCCAAAATGGGTCCTTGCACTGGAGAGTACGTCCGGAGTACAACACGCCAGGGTTGTCCAGATCCGTTCCGGAAAGCTACGGGCTTCAAACACTCAGTGAGGTTTTTATTGTACCTTGCTTATGGGAATTGCTTCCACGTGATCATAAATAAAGCCGTATTTTTCTCGAAAACTACGAAGTGACCGACTTCTCCATAATGAAACCTACAAAGAAGAACATTTCTGAAAGAGCTTAAATTCTAACCAATGCTGATTGGGACGACGGTCTTAAAATCGCAGGTATTCCTTAAATTATTTTTAAACTGTATTTTATGTGGTTGAAGGCAGGCAGAAATGCCTGGGCGGTCCTACGTGGGCGGAGATTCCTGACGCCGCAGAGAGTGACGTCACTCCCGGCAGCTCGCGTGCAATTCAGCTAAAATGTGTAATTAAACAACGACAGGCCGTTCGGATGCTGTCGGGTTTATTTTATATTGTTTTATTTTGTCTTCCCGGCATTCAGAAGCGGTCGTCCGTGTCGCATCGTCGAATGATGGTTTGGTGTGCTGGTTTCCTTTGCTGGAAAGTCTTCCGAGGTAGTTATCGGTCGTTACGTTAGTAGTTAGTAGGCTATTTACTGACGCAGGGGCACCGGGAACGTCCCACGTTCAAAGCTGGTTAATGTCAGTCCAGTTTCATAACTTGCCTGGGTGTCTGATCGAGCTAAATCGACACATCACTATGCTTACTGGTAGTGAGATGGGGAATAGCTGACCTTAATAAGGCTTTAAAGGATTTCATTGGGATCTCCGAGGTAAGTGCTAGAAGCCATCGGTTCAGGGGCATGTCTGCCGGTCACCATGGATGACAGTAGATTATTTCCTGTCGTGGGGAAGATCCCCGTAGGGTAAACAAAGCCCATGAGCGCGTTATTAGGCCTGTCACCGGTACACGAGCGTAAAACTGGGGAGGAAATGGATGGTCCTACTCGGCGTTAGAACCAGGACAGGCCACCATGACACCACTTACCTGCAAAGTGCTATCGGACTCGGCTATAGATAACTGGGTCTTCGTAAACAGACAATATACGTTGGTGCACGGCTGCACTTATTTCTCAGTTTTGCTTTCGCTGTTCTCACGTTTGCAATGGTGTGTGTTCACAAACGTTTTAGAAGGGCATTGAACTGTATAAATACACCATAACGTGAACATATATAACCCAAGCTTTATTAAACTGAACCCTTTTAATGTTGTTTACATGCCGAAACCGTTGTGGAATGAGTCAAAGAAAAAGAAGCGCGTAGATGTATTATTAGCAAATACAGAAAGTTTGTTTTAGCGGAGGCGCTTTCTCGTTGCAGCCATGCACTGTACAAAGGTAAGTGCAGTCTGATAACCTGCAGAGGACATTGGACTCGGGAAGGTTATCCTGAGTCAGGAACATCCATTGCAGCTTGCTGGGAAAGCGGCTATGCAGTTTACAGGTTATCAGAATTATAGGTGTGTGCAGTCATCGGTCACGCTATTGGTCACAGTGCTTATACTACAAGTTGTAGTTCGTTATAAATTCTCTTCCTACTTTTAAGTTGAAGCTTGCTTTAATTTATCTAATTTGCAAAATGTTTGTTTTTGCACAGATCTTAGTATATTTTTTATGGTTGCAAAAAGATGATAGATTTTATATATAGCACTGTAAGACACTTGCAGTTATGCAAAGTGAGCAGTGGGTCTTGGTAAATAATGCTGGCAGTCAGGCTGGAAGACACTAGCTAAGGCCCAGTGGGGGTTTGAAAATGATGTGAATGACCTTTAGTAACCTCCTTCCCTTGGTTTCATTTTCTCACTCTGCTCCTCTTCTCTCCTGGTGTTTTATTCCTTCTATGTTTTATCTGGATTCCACAGGTTTGAGGGTGGCGGTTACTCTGTGGTCTGATTCGTAAACCTTAAAGGCAAATTAACTTTTTAGTTGCTCTGTAGGGGACCCATTTTTTTTTTCTCTGTTTTCTTGTAATTTGTCAAAAAACCTTATAGTTCATTGTAATCCCAAGGTCCCTGCTGTATTTGAGCTGGGTTAGGGGGTTTAAATTGATGCAGCTTTATCATAGACAGTTGCCCCAGATTTTATTAAAGTTATTTTTTGTTTAATCCCTTAATATCCGTAAATATCTTTATAGTGAAAATAAGTTTTCACGTGATAATGTAATATCTCTATTCTCAGTGTACCACAAACCACTCTTAGGCAGTAGTTACTAAGTTTCCCCTGCTATGAATTCAGTGTTCTTTTGTAATAGCGATGTGATTGACACATTATTGGTTCCTGTATTGTCCTGTATTACCCTGCAAATGTAATACCTTGGAACAGTGGAACAGCTAATGTTTTGGATTAAACAGGGTGAAGATTGGTCCCGTTATGACAAGCTGCTGTGCAGAAGATGTCCACGCTCTCTCCGACTGATATCACTGATGTCGGTCATGGTAGGTGTCCTATATTGCAGGATTTCTCCCTGCCCTGAATGTTTATCTGATTGGTTGTTAAAGTGAATTATGCTTACCTAACATCTCCATAAAATTAACTATCAGCCTCTTAAACTCATTTGATAAAGAATATAAAGTCTGAGGTCTAAACTGCTAAGTTGTGTTGTGACCATACAGTGGATATTTTTCTGGTAGCGCTGTTTAGACATTTACTGTATTTTATGTTCTGCTTACCTTCCGGTGTAATGATTATTTACATGTTGGCAGTGTAAACTCGGTCTTTGAGATGTTTGAGTGCTGCTTGTTCAGCAGAAGTAGCACATTTAAACCTCTGCAATGTTTTTGAATCAGTGGCAGAATTTCAGAAATTTGATATTGTTTACCTGTTACCCATATTTCCAGCAAATATTCTTCTATTCTTGTATGACTAGTTGGAAATGTCAGTTTCTTGGATCACCATTTCTGTAGGAGAGTTCGCAACCTCAGTGTAAAACTTACTTCTGCTTTGTTCTATACTATGCACTTATGAGGTCTTATTTCTGGGGCAAGTTTGGCCAGACCTCAGACCCAGCTTGCGTTATAGCTCACTGGGTTTGGTGGATCGGATTTGCTCTCGGAAGGAAGCCTAGGAGGTTTATCACACAGCAGTTGTAGTTAATGCCACCCAGCCTATTGGAGGTGTAGGGACTCTGTTGGTGTGAGGGATTGACAAGGGATTTGGGGGGTACATTAAACACAGTGTGTTTGATGTGAGGGATTGATGAGGGATTTGAGGGGTACAATAAACA
>JAABNY020000008.1:2319462-2332093 GCA_015164015.2 Brevimyrus niger | reverse complement strand
TTCACAGTATAGTGTATAGCGCACAGTAGGCGTTGGTGCAGTCTTCGTCTATATAAGCCTCACGGTTTCACAGTATACGTCCTTGTACTGTTCCTGCAAGGGCCGCGTTTTATATGTCTTAAACCATGCTTTGTATTAAACCATGTTCTGGTGCTACCTGCTCGAAAGGACGGCATTGCAAACATCGCAGGTAGCCTCTGGGTTACATTGAGTTCTAGTTTAAAGAATTTACACATGGCTGACATCATAGTTTGCAGTTTCAAGCCAACGGTTTGTGGCGTATGACAGAACCTTGCAATCTGCACAGCTGACGTATATTGGACGGACACAGGAAATGAAACAGATCAAGCTTTGGATTGTGCTGTGGGAGTCGATAATGATCTGTTGTCATATTTTGTCCACAAAGAGAAAAAAACATTTTGATTTCACTATGCTTATTAAGTTACAAAGAATATAAACCTATTTAAATCCACACATTTTTGTGTTTAATTTTTTTTATTGCGCTTGCAGTGAATATCAGTCGGTCAAAGTTTAATGAAACGTCCTGTTCATTCATGAACATGAATAACAGCAAAAAAAAAAAAAAAAACATATTTTAGCAAACTATTTTATCAATGCTTATTAATTTTTATTCTTTTTCCAGGATCCTGCAAGTCAGTTTTATTTCTGTCACTCTGTCCTTTCCCACATTCAAAAATAAAAATGTCTCGCGCTGCACTGAATTGTCACAGCTCCCTCAGGAATTACCCAGCTCTGTTTAGGAACTTGCATTCATCCATCTTCCAGCCATTGGTCAGAGTTGCAATGACACCTGGAGCTCATCCCAGCTAGTAGATTGAGCATGGACAGGATTCACATGTCCCCAGAACCACTGTGCTGCCCATGTTAGGATCTCTGTTTTCTTAATTGTTTGAATGCACTAGAACTTAGTTTTGTGTTGTTTCTCGCTGATTTTTTAGGGCTTCAATTTGAATTCATTAACCCCATCTTTGAGTTCTCCAAGGGCATGAATGACCTGCACCTGGATGAAGCTGAATATGCCCTGCTCATCGCCATCAACATCTTCTCAGCAGGTGCCACTCTGTCCTTTGTTCTTCATCTTCCCCTAGTGGTTAGTGTGGCAAGAACCCATGCTTTTTGTAGGGGGTTTTTGTAGGGCTACATTTCTTGGTAGTTTCTGTGATATGCCTTTTGTAATGGCCCAATGCTGTAAATATCCCTAGAAATGTAAGGTAACGGTAAATGTATTTTAACAACCATAAATGTCACCAGCTCCATGGCCTTGTTCATCTGTTACAATTACATTGTGTTGCAGATCGACCTAATGTACACGACCACGATTTAGTGGAAAGACTGCAGCAGCCATATGTAGATGCACTTCACTCTTATATCAGAATAAAGAGACCAAACGTGAGTAACAGTGAATTTGAACAAGCTATGAGTCCAGGGCGATGCATTTCCCAGAGATTAATAATTTGAGTGGATGATTTGAGATTTTTTTAGCAGTATTTTAATTCTTTACATGCAGTTTTTTAAAATACCTTGAGTGATGTACGTGTCCAGGAGATAAATAGAAAGATGCGTTGATGATGTGTGGGCCTCTTCTGCAGGACCAGCTGATGTTCCCTCGCATGCTGATGAAGCTGGTGAGCCTCCGCACCCTCAGCAGCGTCCACTCTGAGCAGGTCTTTGCACTGCGTCTCCAGGACAAGAAGCTCCCGCCGCTGCTGTCGGAGATCTGGGACGTCCACGAGTGACCCCATGGCCATTGCTCTTCTTAATCCATCATCCCCTTCCCCAGTATCCAATCAGCAGTTGCCCTTTTGTGACTGGACACCTGGCATTGATGCAGAAACTTCGGGTTTACCTGCTGCTGGGCTATCTGCTTAAAAGTAACGTTAAAAAAAAAAAAAAAAAAAACGCCTCACGGCATGTTGTCCACCTGATTGTAAAACTCAGGGGTGGTTTGGAACCTCCCTGGGAATTTGACATTGCGAATCCTGCACGTGTTCTCACATGCTTACCTTTACCAGAGGCAGATTTTTCTTTCTGCAGGCTCGGAGAGGTTATTTTACTTTTTGATTTCCTTTCAAACATGTTAATGGTCAAATTCTGAGTCAGGATAGAGCTTTGAGCAGAGTGAGGACAGTTGTGCCTGTTTAGTGATTTCATAATACATAATGGTGAATCTGGAAAAATTCAAACTCAGTCTTAAATCTGAAGGTGTCAAGAAAGTCGTGATAGGCATTTTCTAGTACTAAAATCAAGTTTCATTTGCTGATGCCTGGGATTGTCTAACCAGCTGTACTAATTTTTAATGACTATGCCGTTTGTGAAACAAAACTGTTCAATTTATGTTTTACTGACGCAAGCACAGGATAATTACTGAAGGGTTTCAGTCCCCATTTAACACACACACACACCACCATTCAATGCAAAAACACTAAAAGTGATGTATGTCAGTCTTCAGCAAGTCGCCATATCTTTATTCCTGCTCGTATTTAATTTAAAGGTTTAAACATTTGGCTAAAACATGGAGATTAATTATATACAAAGTGCTTCTATGGCAAATACCATGACCTAGATAACTATGCCCCCCCCCCAAAAAAAAAACAAAAAAGAAATATATATATATTCCTTTTACACCGTTCGTTTTAGAATAGGTGGATGCTTTCTGTTGACCTGGCTTGTCCTGTACTCCAAACTCCAATAGGGTGTTATTTGTAAAACTCCCTCAGCTAATCTGCATTACTTTTATATGCGAAAAATGGATACTGGACATTTGATCCTTCTTGATTGCTGGTCTAAGGTTAAACTGAACAACCAGGAAGTGGACTCATCAAAGAAGGAAAATTTGTAGTAATGACTATAAAAGAAGTAACAAAGCTGCATAAAGAAGTTGCATAAATGATTAAATGATTTATAATTATATAGTTGCAAGTAAAGAAAGTGAATATAAATGGTTGTTACCTTAATTATATTGGGTCGTGTATTACTTTGGTTCATTTTAATTTGAAGTTATAGAAAACTAACAAGGATAACGCAGCAAACACTTCAAGGCATAAATACCCACATCTGTTATCCACTGTGATGACCAGTCTCCTTACCTGTTACCTCTTAATCACATAGCTCTTTAGGGCACATCTGGAAAGGATTCTTACTTAGTTTAGAGTCACTAAAACCAAACTTTCCTGCTTTCGTTTTATAACATTTCTATACCCTGGTAGGTGCTAGCTATTTGGTCAACTAGTCTTCATTCAAAACCTAATTACAGATCCCAGTTGTGTGATGATGATTTTATGAAAGTAGACCAAATGTTGCAATGTCGAATATTCCCTTAATTTACCCGTTTTATTCTAACTCTTCTAATTGCTTTTCTTGGTTAAGAAAAAAAAGTAATTCTTTGTAGCCTTTATGTACTTTTATACACATTTCTGTTTACCAGTTCTAGAAAAAAACATATTAGAATCTGTATAATGCGAGTAAAATATTTATATATTTATCCCATCAGATTGTGTAAATTAGTATATCTTGTCTTTCTTCTTTTACAGATCTTCTAATTTACCAAAGCCCTGCGTTTTGCATTTACCAAATTACGTTAACACCTGTAAATGAGATATCACCTTTTATATGGGATGTTTTGATGAAAAATCTAAAATTTTAATATCTCAACGCCTTAAATAATTTTGTCCTGCTCAATGTACAAAATAAATTTTGAAAAAAAGGTAAAATATAGCTTATCAAATATACTCTCTTGTACTTACAATTTCCATAATGTAGAGCTAAGATATTAAGCCATTTACAAGTGATTTTTTTCATTCCAATCTGCTTTTGAGGAAGTAAATAATTATTAGATTCATAAATAAAATGTTGAATTTTATCTGTTGTTTTGTGCCTTGGAGGACTTCCGGTTCCGTGGCTTTTCCGAAGGTCTCATCTTCTGGTTAATGCTCCAGGATCGTACTTTGATTGAAGTGAGAAATAGCAGAATTGTGCTTTGGTTGAAGGTGGAGGAAAAGTGCATCTAAAATAGTATTTGAGAAAAGTGCAATATCTTTTTGCATGTTGAAGAAATGGGCGCCCCGAACACGTCCAAACGTTTGGTTGGAAAGATCCTCATCTATTGATGAAGTCTGTATTTGAAAATTATGCCATTTAGAAGTTGTTCCCCTAGAGGGCGCGAAAGGCTTGTGGTAATCCATAATAGACTTCGTGCTTTGAATTTAGCTTGCATAATAATAATAATAAAAATAATACAGTGGACGTACCATTTAGTATATTTTCATTATACTGTAAATTTGGTTCGCTCTTAATGAAGGACAGTGATCGTCAGGTTACTCCCCATTGGGGAATAACAGTGGGTCTAAAGGGAAGAAGGAAAAAGAACACATTGGCAAATTAACATTTACAGAATTAACTCCCGTACCGGCAACGCAGAACACAAAAACAACGTTGCCGTGACATCTAGGCCTCATCAATTCGAAGCCCTTTAAAGGCTTAGAGCCACTGGAATGTACTACTACGCCAAAAAAAAACAGGGGAGACGAGCAATGTTTGGTGGCAAAGAACGAAATTACAGCTTTATTCAAACAGCAATGGAATTAATTCACAAAAGCACATTTACATTTTTCATATTATGAAATCAGTAGTATTATTAAACCTATCATTATTATTAGACATATTAAGCAACTGTTATAATGTGCACGGGGAACTAACATATATTTTCGCGTGCTATGGCAATATATCACTTAATTAGACGAACAAAGGGACGTGTAAAGAAAGGGACACAGAATCGGACATATTGGGGCGCTCTTGGGCTTTTGTGGGCCATGACACCCCCGCCTAGTTGAATGGTAGCTTCTGGCGGTCCCCGCCCTGCAGTTATGCGGAACTGCGTGTGGCTGCTACGAGGTTGGCAGAGCAGCTGCCAGTGCTGCGTACCGCCCGAGCGGCGTTGAGAGCTGAGATGTAGATGATGTCTCGCCAGATCGGGGCAGCGTTCCAGTTATTCCATTAAGAAGAGGCTAGAGACAGGTAAGGGATGGAATCGTGTTGCCTTTCTCTGCTTGCATGCCTGGGCTACCAAATGCTAACATGGAGATCAGATAGATGGTATCTTATCTGGCGATACAGATGGATGTAGATGTCGGTGCTCCGGAAGCGTCCGCCCGCTGTGGCTGTAGTGTAAGTTGCACGGTCGCAAAGCGGACGCCTAATTTGAGCTGATCAAGGTCTTATTGTTCAGCAGGTGGGCAAAAGCCTCAGGACGACTGCATAAAAGCAAGGTGATCTCCCCCCTTTGGTGCGGACGCGGTGTTTAGGGAGTTGAATACCACAGGTCATTGGGGGTTTGGGGTGGACCGGACACCGTTATAGTACGCGACCAGTGAGCCCCCGATCTTCCTATTGCGCTGCACGCCATGTGTCCGGCGATGTCCGAGCAATCATGAGAATTTGGGCACATTAAGAAGCATGCCATATTGTGTAGTGCTCTGCGTTATGAAAGAGTCTGGCGCGCCGTACTGTCATCTCGCTGCTGGTGTACCACATTATTGCAATGGTTGTCTTTCGTATTCAGACCAAGCAGACACGGCCAGATGTTGATGCCGATTGTTGGCTGGAGTGAAGTTGCAAATGCTGAAGCAGGCACGGGGGCGTTAATTGGTCTGCTGTTATGGAGTGATCTCTCTTTTGTTGGCTGCTTGAAGCGCATGTCCAAGGGCAGAATTGTCTGTCAGCAGCTTCAGTGCATCCCTCGCCTTGGCTGTATGACAGTGAATTGATGGCTGGTTGTCTAACTCTTAATTTCCTGAAACCGAATGGTACTCGTGCTGGGACGATTTGGGAAGCCTGTCCCGGTCCTGCACCCCTGAAGTTGTTATTAGGGTGGTCAAACGTGTGTGGTGGGAAGTGTGGTTCTAGCAGGTGTCCAGCCAAGGTCACATTTTAGGCCTGGTCACGATGCTAAGGCAACAAAAGGCAAAGAATGAATATCCAACGTAAAACATCAGGATTTTATAAAACACCAAACCGTGCACAAATTACATTTATAAATCACATTTATTTATTTACCGAATGCTTTCATCTAAAGTCTCGTATAACTGAGAGAGCAGGGTTATCTAGGCTCTGCCGCAGTTGGTGTCAAGTGCCTTTCTCAAAATCCCAACAGTGAAATTATTCACCTGGCCATGGGATTTGAACCGGTGACCTTCTGATCACAGGCACAGAGTTGTAACCAACAGAGCCACACATGAGCTTTTCTCAGGTCACGGAATTATAGTTGCGCCCCGTTTGCATAATGTTTACTTTCTAGGTTGGGTCTCCGGTTCTCTCTCTCTAGGCCGGCTTATCGCCGCGAGGTTCTGCATGAGGAGAGCAGCCCAAAGACTCGCCAAGTGCGAGCAGGGAGCTTGGGCGTCACTCTGCCGTCACTCTGGCACCGATCGCCGACGGCATTCCAGCAAACGCTGCGAGGGGTCCTGCGCGGAGTCCGTCGCTGTCGGAGCTGGGGGGGGAGGCGCATGCTCGTTGTCAGCGGGAGCCACTTTGTTTACTAGGTGTGTTGGTGTGAAAGGAGCTGTCACTGCGACTCAGACATGTGACTCTTCATCAGATTCACTGGTGGTGAAGCTAAATACAATGTGGGGAGCACATGGTCAAGGAGGAATCGTTAAGGATTTCTATTTAAAGGTGCCCATGTATTGATTTATGTTTCCTCCTTTGCTAAATGAGACTAACAAGAAAATAATAATAAACCAAGCCTATAAATCAGACTCCGAATCTGTCTGAGAATTTAAATGTTCACCCACTCTTTGTTAGTTACCAGAAGAGAAATAATTTAAAGGCCAGTTAGTGGGTTCTTAGCTATTTAAGGACTGTTATTTTTGCATTGTCTACATGTTTTTTTCCTATGGGGAAAGGGGAAGCAGTGTATGTACCTTTTCATAAGTTTAGCTATGCTTAATCTCATGTTGTATTTTTGTCTTGTATAGTGAAATACTGTGGCACCCAAAATTCTTGTTAGGAAAACGGTACTGTCAGTTTAAGACCTATGTATGTGCTAGGTACCATATTTAACAGAAAAGTTTGTATTTACAGTAATGGAAAGCCAGCAAAATAATTAAAAAGTGTGCATTCACTGGGTCTTAGGAATGATGATTTAAATGATAATTGTTAATGCAGTAGAAAAATGCTCTTTGGAAATTTATCTGCTGCCTTGATTGATATATTGTAATTTTATTGATCCCCGGAGAGAAATTAGGAGTTCAGATGGACTCCTAAAAAAATAATTAAAAAAACAAGTCTGTCATGCATTGAATGAAGTGCCTTTCAATGTAGGCACACAATTCCCAAAATGTGACCAAAAATATGTCGTTTTGGTGGAACCTTTCCATCTGAGTTTCATATATACATTCCAGCTATATTTAGGTTCTGGACTGGAACACTGGGAGGTTTGGGGGGGAGGGTTTGCTTCATTTTGAGGAAAAAATGCATATTTTCAAATTTTCTGCGATGGATTGGCACCCCAGCCTGGCTTCTTCTCTACCTTGTGTCTGTCGATTCTGTAGAGGCGTTGAACCCCCACAGCCTTACATATGACAAGTGGGTATAGTGGATGGATGGATGGATGGATTTATTTCCTTATTTCTACTACCCCTCACATTTGCATACTTTAAAAAAACTTATGAAATTGCCAGTTGATCTGCAAATACCCATCGGTATGTAAAAATTTTTCTACACCGTATTACGGTCCAGGAGTATCGTAAGATTGGGAACCCCTACTTCTCATGAATCTGATTTCACACTGCCAGGAATCCGTATAATATATTAGCATTAAAAATATATTTCCTCCCACATTGTAGGTTGTCTGTCTTTTATAACACACATATGGGGTGAATTTCACTTTTAAATTGTAGTGAAAACGTAGTACATAGTATGTCTTGTCTGTTAAATAGCCCTGATTTGTTTGGTTGGTCTGGTTTTACCAGTGAAGCCTTTCATTTTGCTTAGTGAATGAATCGCATGAAAACCCAGGTGGTACTGAAACATTAGAGAATTCTGTAAATGTATAAATGTCTTCAGCGCTGAACCAGGCAGCTATTTTGTCTCCTTTTTTGGCATGTAAAACAAGCTGAAATCAGTTAAGAATCCCATAGCCTTCTGATACATAAATCCTGGCTTGTACTGAACCATTTTTAGGGTTGTTCATAATTCTTTCTGCAGCTGTAGGGTTCTGAGCATAAATCAAGTCTGAAGGACATGAAAAAGCATCAGACATTGCGTTAGTGACTGATATGAGCCGCTATACAGTGTGGAAAATACTGATGTATTGCAGTTCTTTTTCTTAACTGCCAATTGCAATAAGGTTAAAAACAGTGAAGTGTAGGAATTGAAATACAAGGATGGTATTCAAACTTGCATAAGAAGGTAGTGGAGGATAAAAAGTTCCAGAGCGTAAGAGACCTCGGTGGATGAAGGTAAGGCCATCCACTAGGCGTAAATTAGGAAGTATGCTAAGATGTCATGTGGACCTGTACCAAACTATGTCAGGGATTACTACTACTAATAATAATAATAACAATAGTTATTACTAATAATAATTCCTAATAATATATAATCTGGCTGAATTCATGGAAACCTGACGATGAATGAGTATGCAGTACCTTCTTTCTTTTGAGATGTCAGTCCAGTATTTACCCCTTTATAGACTCCCTGTAATACTTTGTTGGAGTTCCTTTAGCTTCGATAATGGTGTACATTCATCAATGCCTTGTTCGCATCCAGATTTGCATTCATTTCTCTTTGAAATCTTGTATTGATGATAGGTGAGTTGAACCACTCTATAAAGTCCTCCTTAGCCATCTCAAACACCAAGATCAGGACTCTGTGGTGGCCAATTCATGTGTGAAAATGATTCCTCATGCTCCCTGAACCACTATATGATGATTTGAGCCCGATGAATCTTGGCGTTATTGTCTTGGAATTTGCCCGTGCCATTAGGAAAGGAAAAATCCATTGATGGTATAACCTGATCATTCAGGAGATTCAGGTACTCAGCTGACTTCACTTTATGCATGATGTTGCTGAGCAGTAATATTGATCCAATCAGTGGCTCTTAAGTATTTGCTGGTGTAAAGTAAAACCGTGACCTTTTTTTGGCCAAGCAGTGTATTAATTCATTTCCAGTGCGTCCTCATAGTTGACGGAACCCTGACAGAGTGGTGACCGGTGGAGTATCGCAGCTTGAAGATCTTGACTTAGCCGATGACCTAGTTGCTCTCTCCTCAAAACTACATCATATACAGAAGACTGACAGAGTGAACACCTTTGCCAAGCAAACAGGTGTCAAATTCAGTGCCTCTAAAACACAAGTGATGTGCATAAATGCCAACTCTAGTGCACTTATCACTATAAATGATGTGCCTCTTAAAATATATTGAGGAGTTTACATATCTTTGCAGTTTTGTTAGTCGGGGCAGATCAGAGCAAAGCTTGGGGAAGCACACAGTGCATTGACAAGACTTCAGCAAGACTGGCAATATAAGCAGTTAATCTTAGAACAAAGGTCAGACTCTACCACAGCAATGTCGGACCTGTTCTTGCGTATGGCTCTGAATGCCGGTGTTTTGTAAAGGGGGACATGAACAAGATCAATTTCTTGGGAAGATATCTAATGAAGACCTTTCCAGTCAAACAAAGAGCCGGAGTGTGGTGCTGGAGATCAAGCACCAACACTTAAGATGGCTTGATGAAGTCCTCAGAATGGACTACATCCGTATACCAAAGGTTGCTCTGAGATGGACAGGAATTGAGAAGCGCAAACAAGGCTGACCTAAACAACCAGGCAGACATGAAGTGGAAGCCAAAGGGAGGTGACCCTCTCGTTCACCCAGCTGTGATAAATGAGCTGTAGGAGATTGTGTAGCCCAAGGCAGGACCAAATGCAGGCAAATCACTGACACGCTATCTGCCTTCCAGGATGAAAAGGATTGATGGTATGACAATAATTTAGTGTTTGGGGTTTCTAGTCTTATGCTGTGTGCTTGCAGAACTTGATTCAAGGACTCAAGGGTACAGAGGTTTGGCTGTGGTCTTAAGCTGACAGCCTTCTAGCTATGAACCCATGTTCCAAACCATGTCACTATTTTAAAATTGGCAAAATTTTGTCGCGATTAAAACCAACAGTTTTCAAAATATGGTGACATGGTTATGTAAAAGCCTTAATATCTCAGGAAGTAGCAGACGTAATTTTATAAGCCGACATTTTGGCCAATTATATATGAGGGGGTGGCTCTAAAATGGGTTCCACATTTGTATTTCAAATTAAAATGTATTTCAAATTGCCAAGAGCTTCAAAAACACCTCGTACCCTGCATCATGGATACTGCTCCAGCGACAGACATGTACAGTTATTATTATTTATTTATTTTAAATCAGTTGTTCTTTACTTTCATGCTATTGGTGTTGCATGATTTTATACTCTTGCAAAATAATTTTTAACAAAAAAGCACATTTTGTAACATTTTGATTTTAGTGTGAGTAATTATATATGTCAACGGCATTATAAGGAGCATTATAAGGAAGTTAGAGATTAATTAATTGAATTGCATGCATTTAGAATAAGGTTACAAAAAATATCCAAGAGGTTGGACATCCCGGTAAGCACTGTTGGATCAATACAGAGTATGTGTAGGTATGGGGTATGAGTATGAGTACGTACGTATGTGTACGCCACAGCAAACCTGCCATCCCTCAAAACTCAACAAGGACATAAGAAATTGACAGGGGATGGAAGCCAGAATGAAGCCAACAGTCACTCTGATGGAGTCAGTGGCTGAGAGTGGACTGAAGGCACAGCAGTGTGGGAGGAACAGAAACCCGGAACAGCTGATAGCAATCAGGAATTCACGTGAGGTAAATGAGGGGGCGTGGCACACAGGAGGATCCAACGAGCAGGTTAGGGCAGTATATGGGCCTATTTCATTGTCATTTTACATTGTTTTGCCAAGCTTATATAATCATTCAAAGTAAATTACCATACAATAATGAATGTTGTGGGGAAAAAACTTCAGCTAATACGATTGAAATACTTCTGTACTACTGTACTACTGGTGTTATGTTTTGCTGTTTTGCTGTCAGATTATTGAGATTTAAATATTAAATCTCAATAATTTGTCATTTTTAAATTTGAATTTTGAGATGAAAAGTTTGAAAGCTAGCTAAAAACGCGTACATTTTGAAAATAATCAGATTATATATTTTGAGGGCAGTATAGTCATCTAAAATGTTGTAACACCAATGACGGAAAATACGGAACAACCATAATATTAAAATCAAATAATCAAACAAAAGATGTCCTTTATAATTCTTAGTAATGAAAATATATTGAACTTTTGGCCACCAACTTTTGTTGAAGTAAAAAAAAAAATACTGAAAATTTATAAAAGTCAGAAAATCATATCTTGAAAATGCCTTATTTTCACACCAAGCAGATTCAGCTGCTGAGTAAAGCCAAGTTCTAACCTGAAACCAGTTCTCAGAGTTCCCTACATGTCCCACGTTTATGCTGGGGGGGAGCAGAAGTGTGGACTGTCTGAAGCTGCCAGCTTGCGCTGGTTATTCTCACTGTGTGATGTGTTTGAAGCTCTGGCACCAAGCTGTAAACCACATAATGATTTTTCTCCTTCATTTGAGGAGAACAGCTGTGATCCTCTTCAGCCACTTTGCCTCAGTGTTTGGTTTCCATGTTATAGGGGTGAGGATCATCCATTTAATAGTGTTTTTATCTTTGGAGATGGTTAGGCATCAAGCTGTACAACCAGATCAGCTGCCTTTTTTTGGAAAAAGCAATTTGACTTGACATGCTATTTTGTTTTATTGTCTTGTTTGTCATATCATGTTTCATAATAACACAGGGATCAGCCGAATTTTTTTTGCTACTTTCTTCAATGGCATATGGTGTGAAGCAGGATTCAAGGCAAGGGTGCAATTACTATAGCTTCATGCTATTGGAAAATTTCCAAATATTGGAATGTGATTTTTTTTTTTTTGGTGCTATTTGCGATGTAATATTTATACTGGGAAAAAGCTATTCAAAAGTTACCCAAAATAAAGTACCCAAGTAGAACTTAGACTTTATTGGCTCCCAAGTAATCGAGTTGGGGGTTAGGGTTAGGGTTAGGGTAATAAATAAAGTCTAAGTTGGGGGTGTTACTGTGAGATGTGCGGGCAAATCACTTGCTTTTGTTCAGTTTTGCCTCCAGTGTTGAGTCCAAAGTATTTCCATACAGCAGATGGGGAATGTTTTTTGCTTCCCAGTTTTCCTTACCAGTCCTCGTTCACCTTTCTCTTATACAATCATTTGTTAAATTTCTGACGAACATGAGACAATACCGTATACCATGGAATAATGTCTGGAAGGTATGGTGCTATGAAAAATGAGCCTAATTGTAGTCCAGCTGATTATTGTGGTCCTTGTCACGTGATGCCCAGCGTCTACACATCTTCACGTGATGCCCAGCGTTTACACATCTTCACGTGATGCCCAGCGTTTACACATCTTCACGTGATGCCCAGCGTCTACACATCTTCACGTGATGCCCAGCGTCTGCACATCTTCACGTGATGCCCA
>JAABNY020000008.1:2288346-2301138 GCA_015164015.2 Brevimyrus niger | reverse complement strand
CTTTGGCCAGGACATAGACCTATCAGGGCCGTCTCACTCTGCACTGACAGCGGCTCCAGTCCGTAACTCAGCCAGGGACACTAAGACTTAAATGAGGGATTATAGTGCTGCTTTGGCCAGGACATAGACCTATCAGGGCCGTCTCACTCTGCACTGACAGCGGCTCCAGTCCGTAACTCAGCCAGGGGCACTGAGATTTGCCAATTACTCCTCTGTTTAGCATCTGCCTGTCTTAACTTCTTACAGCAGAAGGCAGTGTAGTCACCTATAAATGTGCCAACTGTGTTGACAGCAAACCTCCCCCCTCTCCCCCCAACTCTTTTGGTTCTGCATGTCATAGCTGTTTCAGGTAAAGCAGCTTCTGTCCGGAGACCAGCATCCAGCCGGACTCTCACTAACATCTCTGGCCTCTCGCCCACCCACCGCTCTGTCCAAATCCTGGCCAGGTTCCAAGCCTGATTCATAAACGCCTCTCCATGGCGACCGTAGTCACGACGAAGGTTTATAAAGAAGCAATGTGGCAAAACCCGAATGAAAGCTGTTGATAATTATCCATAAATAAGTAAGCATATCAGCTCTCAGAAGGTCATCCGTGATTCGGGCTGGGGCTGCTGTCTATGCCTCTATTGTTCACTTCTATAGATTTCATTGACTCGGGTCCTGCTCTGTAGAGATTCGTAACCAACTACATCCGCTCCCAGTACAGTGACACCCCTATACCTACGCGTACGGGCAGGAGCTAAGTACTGTTTGTTGGAGGCCTTGCAAGCACACAGATGTGTGTGTGTGTGTGTGTGTGTGTGTGTGCCTGCGTGCGTGCATGCATGTGTGTATCTGTGTGTGTATGTCCCACATGTCTCCCACAATGTAATAAAAACCTGGGTGTTTTATGTTTTGTTTGGTAGGGGCTGGGTAGTGGTTAAAGTCATCATGTTGGGATTACAATTTTCCCCATAGAAATGAATGGAGAGTCCCCACAAAGACATAATTACAAACCTCTGTGTGTGCGCGTGCGTGCGCTCCTTGTGATGTTCGTGTGTGTGTGTGTGTGTGTGTGTGTGTGTGTGTGTGTGTGCACGAGCACGCACTGTATGTGCAGTGTGGCTGTGTTTCAGTGCTCTACCCTCTCGCCTGTTACTGCTCTTCAGACGTTGACGAGAAGGTAATCGCCTCTTCTGAGCAGCGGAGCCTAAAGCTTTGGCATGTCTCCAGTACGTGCCCACAGCAGTCTGCCTCCGCTCTACCTCCCTATAAATAGCTCCACAGCCTCTCTCCTCCTACCCTGGGGGTCAAGTCTCCCCAGCGTCTTTCCCAGCTCTTTTAGATGTCCATGGGCAGCTCCCCCCTCTCTCGGGGTAAAACAAAAACCGTAGTCCTGCATGTCCATACCCTTGACCTGCCTTCACAGGGAAGGCTAGGTTCACTCATTAACTGCTACTTGGATTACGCGTCGGTCCTGTGCCTTATTGCTTCATTACCATACGGCACAGAAACGACATGTGTAATGCCCTTCTGAAGCAATTTGGTCACATGACTCTAAGCCCAGTTGTGTAAGGAAGATGCTGCATTTAGATATTAAGAGAGTTTTTCTGTTAAGAGAGGATGCCGTAGAACAGGCGCATATTTCCTGAAGGTAGAGGAATCTTATACTTTTGTGACACGCATTTGAATTTCTGGCAACAGGATATTTCTTTACTTCCAAATCGCATAAGACAGGAAGGTTTTTTTTTTTCTTTTCTTAAAGAAGCAGCACTACGGAGACTCCTTTGTAAAGTGGTTTACAGTCTCCTCCGGTGGTTTGAACCTGCTATTTGTCATTAGTGTCATAAGTGTTCTCTCAATTTTCCCAAGTCATTACACCAAGCCAGAACCATATGCTGCAATTCACCAAAATGTTTTGCAACATTAAGGTGATTTATGTATAAACAGTACCAGAAGGCCTTTGGTGTAATTATAACTGTAAGGTTGATTAATAAGTATGATCATTATATGAAAAGCTGTCCGCTGTTGGTTTTCAGGTTATGCCAATGCCTGTCTAGTGTTATTTTGCTGTCAGAGAATCTGTCATGTTGCATTTATGAACTGAGGTTCATAAATCCTACCCATTCCTTTTCAGTTCCATACAAATACCCCACCCTCCTGTACCATTTGTGACACGTTCTGTAAGATGTTCTTGTCCTTCCCATGAGGCTGCTAACCTGTTTGTTGTTCTGTGTTTCTCTCTGTCCACTCTCTGTTTGCCCACGCTGTTTGTTTTTCTTTCTGAGCCATACGGGAGCGTCTTCTAACTCCCGGTTCTTCATGGCCTTTGCCTTTGGTCACGCCTATGCTCAGTGATTGGCTGACAGCTGTCTCGTGACCCTCCATCTCTCTTGTGCTTCAGTGTCTGGTTAGGTTGACTGCGATCACGCAAAGGCAGATCTTCGCCTCTGACAATAAGGTTTCTATTCCTTTTTTGATTGCGCTGCCATGCTTTTTGCACGGGAAACTTCTCCGGAACCAGTGGGTTGGCTTGTTGGTTCATTCATAAATTTGACTCTGTGGCATGATCTGTTAAATGTCTGCTTTATTTAAAAAAAGTCTCCTAGTCCCTTGGGCACACCAGGGATGCATAGGAGCCCAGTCGCTGCTTGAGCATGACTGAATGTTTACAAAACTGCACAGGTGATTTTCAGATGAATAGCTTCTATAAAATGCAGAAGGCCATACTGCAGAATTACAATGACTGTCACCCAATGCTTTGCCTCCCCACCCCCTTTATGCTTTGCAGTGAACCTTCTTCAGTTGAACCTACCTATTCTGCTACGTGCTGCACTCCTGTTTAAGTGAAGTTTGCAGAAAACAAGCCCCCCCCCCCCCTTTACTGCATATACTTCACACTCTTAAATAACTAAGAAATTGTCTCTCTTTTTTGGAATTCCTATGACCACTTCTGTTTTTCAGTGGGATTTAATCAAGGGTTGCTGCAAACTTGACTAAACTTTGAGTGCAGCCCTGAACGATTTCAGTCTGCAACAGGACTGTCCCTCCTTCTGGTCTGGGCACCTGAGATGTAAATTAGCCACTGCCAGCCGCTGTTCACAGATCGCAGTGCTACCGTTAACAGGGTCGTATTAACCTGGCTAAACTTGGCCTGGCCGATTCTCTTTGTTCCCTCCAGGCTTTGGCAAGTATGAGCCTCAACACTCAGCCCATCCTCAACCTGGAGAAGTTCCACGAGAGTCAAGAGATCCCCCTGCTCACCGCCCGGGAAAATGCCTGCACCCCCTCCACAGAGTTTAACCCCCTCATCTACGGCAATGATGTGGACTCTGTGGATGTCGCCACAAGGCAAGACCTTTGACCTCTTCTGTGATGATATAAACTGCATTCAGAATTAGTTTTGGCTTGTGCAATTACATACGTAGGCATATGAGAATATTTGTATTGATGTCATTGTCAGTCTGAGGGAAACAATAACTACAGATTAATATATTGAATCATTTTCCTCAACAATTTAATGAAATATAAAGCATTTAACTTAGGCACTGGTTTAGTCAACCCCCTGTGTTAAATAATTTCAATTGAACTGATTGAATTTCAATCAAAAGTATCGAAGTGATGAGGGAGGAGTTGCACAATACATCATTTGGGGTCAAACAAGAATGTTACTGCGAATTTGGCTAGAATATCAGGAGGTAGGTGATGATGGAGGTTCCTGCTGAAACAGGCCGTTTCAAGTGGCCTCAGTGATACATTTTTAATTTGGAAAGGTATTTTAGGAATCGGTCATTCTCTTCAGACTCCTGCATGGTCATGCCCTTGTCAATAATATTTGTGATTGGTTTTCTCCACAGTCAGTAAGAGGTCAAAGGTCATGGTGGTCTGCACTAACAGCCTCGGCCATGTAGGCGACCCCATGCAGAAATGCAGAACATGGACTGCCTCCCCAAGTGAAATGATATCTTCATCTCCCCCAAACACTGGTTTCACATGTATTGATTATTAACAAACTTTTTGTCCCATTTAAACAGGGTAATTGGAGTTCTGGTAGACTAATACACTACTTTTCAAATGATTAGGCAGTAAAATCTTCAGGAAAATACAGTTATATTGTGATCTTTTTGTTTGTTTTTTCTTATTTTTAATATCTCTTTAGATGAAGTGCACCATTTCCAGAGATCACTGTAATTTAGTTTTCCAGGTGATCTTAATTAAAGTGAAACTTAATTAGTAGTTGTTCCACATTATTAGGCAGGTCACAGTTCTCATTAACGGGAGCTCATTTTGTCCTGCAAAAGACATGTAAACAATTTATATGTCATCAAAACTTAAAAGATCATCGAACTGTTAAAACATATGAGTGGAAATCAGATAAAGGATCATTATGGAACGTTTCAGGCAAGCAAATTAATCTTATTAACAGAACAGCTGTAAAAAAAATAAATAAAATACACCGTTAAGCAGCAAACATTTTTGAAATGGCTGGTGTCCCTGAAATTCCAAAATGGTTCGGCGTAGGACCAGGAGGCTGCCGGTTGTGTGTGAGTCTACATTTTGGCCGCGTCTCTCCAAGGCACTCAAAGGGAAACGTATCCATTGGGCTCAGGCATATATAAAAATTGATTTTCTTTTGATGAATGTCGCTTTACACTAGATGGTCCGGATGGGTTGATTTCTGGATGTCTGGTCAATGGACATCCTATGTCTAACAGATTGAAGCGTCAATAAAGAGGTCAGGGAGTGATATTTTGGACAGGAATAATGTTAATTGTAATGGCGGGCCCCTTATGGTGTTAACCTGACGTCAGTAACATATGTGAAGTTTCTAAAGGAACACTTCTTGTCCTGGTATGGAATTCCAAAAACTATTCCAGTCACACCTTCCAAAATAACATGACATTCATGCAGGCTAAAAAAAAAATCATGGTTTGCCCACCATCATCCCTGGACCTCAACCCTATGGACAGCTTAAGGAGCAGTTTGAAAGGGGCACTTTGTAAGGGTGGATGGCAGCGAACCTCAAAACTGCTGCTCTGAGAGGCAATAATGGCATCTTCTAATGAAATAGGAGCAGGGACTGTACATGTCCTCACAAATACAAGAGTCAAGCCCTCCACAGCCTGGGGGGCAGGGGTGCAGCCCCTCACAATCTGGGAAAAACCACGTCATTTATTGTGGTCTCCTGACAAGTGAAGGGAAGCTAAAGGGCACAAGAAATGTGAGATACAAAGAGATACAAAGACCACTGGAGATATCAGCTATTAAAGGGTTAGGTTAATATCTATATTAGATATTAGCTATTGTGAGATACAAAGACCACTGAAGATATCAGCTATTAAAGGGTTAGGTTAATATCTATATTAGATATTAGCTATTGTGAGATACAAAGACCACTGGAGATATCAGCTAATAAAGGGTTAGGTTAATATCTATATTAGATATTAGCTATTGTGAGATACAAAGACCACTGAAGATATCAGCTATTAAAGGGTTAGGTTAATATCTATATTAGATATTAGCTATTGTGAGATACAAAGACCACTGGAGATATCAGCTATTCAGCTTTGAGGAACTTTCAGTGTGTTGTCTGCCATTTTCCCAAAACTCCACATACATTTAATTTCTTATGCCGACTCTTTTAAAACCACAATGGGGGGACATCAGGATTGCAGAAAGGTTGACAATAGAAGATTGGTGTTCAAGTAATTTCAAGGAATTTCTTACACAAACAGCCCTAGTTACGTATGAATGTATGTTTTTAATAAAGAGTAATATGATTATGTAGAAAAATACAATGCAAATGCAAATACTGTTTTTAGTCTTTTATGGTATTTTGAATGTTCTAAATCCGCAATCTGGGTGGTAATGTGTAATAATGAATTTGACGTTTGTTTCAGATTATATGAAATCTTACGTTGTAAACCAGAAGCAACATCTACATCCAAATAGCATTGTTGAAAATAAAAAATAAGTTAACAGTTTCTAGAATAAACCAAAAATGGTTTAAAATCTGCATAATCATTTGCAATGTGGTATTTATATAGATGCATGTGTATTGTGGTCAGCTTTGGCTTGTGTTCCATTTTGCAAAGACTGTTATTTGCAATCAAGTGAGTGATACACAGGAAGCGTAAATGTTCTGCTCGGGGCTGAATATTAATTACATTTTAAAAACAGTCCAGGCACTCTCTCCCGCACTCCCCGCAGGGTTGCCATGGTGAGGTTCTTCAACTCCCCCAACGTGCTGCAGGGCTTCCAGATGCACACCCGCACCCTGCGCCTCTTTCCGCGGCCTGTGGTGGCCTTCCAGGCCTCCTCCTTCCTGGCTTCACGTCCCAAACAGTCCCGCTTTGCCGAGAAGCTGTCCCACACTCAGGCCGTGGAGTACTTTGGCGAGTGGTCCCTTAGCCCTACCAACCAGGCCTTTCAGAGGATCCACAACAGTAAGAGTCTCTGGGGCGGGGGGGCGTAGTGCCTCCATGTGCTCTTTCTAATCTTCCTGTTTATGTATCACTTGTTCTGCTCCGAAATGGTCCGTGTTCGGCGCTGAGATGTTTGAGGAGGTGCAAGAGGGGGGCACTATTTTAATTGGCTGTGTGTTCATCCAGCTCCAAATGTAGACGACAGTAGCTTTTTAAAATATAGACAACAGAACGTGGAAATGGAGAGACTTCCTTACAGGTGAACCCCTGCCTGTCACCGTTCATCTTACCTTCCTGTTCTGTAAATCAAATTGTTAGAAAGGAAGATTCACAATAAGCAGAGCAGTGGAAATTCCGTGTTGTAAATCTGGAGCATCGACAGAAAAAGCAGAAATGGGGTGCTATAAAATTAATCCCTTGACAAAGGTAAAAGCATCTAATATGGTCTAATCTACTCCTGTAGAGCGCAGTAATGCCACCTTACCTTTGCACAGTAAAGCTGACAACTTTCAGGACCAGCTAGATACTGCAGGATAATTACTAACTGGCATTTTTCAAGGGTCTCGAGCACGACGATTCACAGACCTCTGTCTGCCCCCTAATCAGATGTGTACGACCCCTCCCTGATTGGGGACAAGCCCAAATGGTATGCCCACCAGCTGCAGCCCATTTACTATCGCGTGTACGATGGGAACTCCCAGCTGGCCTTGACCTACAGCAGCCCGACGGGAGCCGAGAATAAGCAGGATGACGACTCGGACCCCACCGACGACAGGTTTGTGGGGACTTGTGTAAGGAAATGACATCATCAAGCTTGACATGAAGGCAAATCAATGGGCAGTGATGCAATTAAAGGTATATATGTAGTCAAGCAATTTATATGGTAAATTGGACATTTGTAAGATTTACTTCCTGTGGTCGCTCACGTTTACCCGTAACCGAAATCCATTTGTGGAATCTGTCAGATCAGTGTATTGATAAGTTATTGAAGCTATTATTAGCAGTGTCATGTGGATAGATTAAATGCAGACGTTCTTGGCAGCGCAACACTGCCCCCTGTTGTAGAGAACAGTCCTCTGTGTGTGCTGTGTGTGTCTGACTTCTAGCATTCTTTCTGCACTCTCAGTAAGAAAATGGGCCAATTTAACACCCCCACTCCTACAAATACGTAGAGACAGAAGAAATATCTGTGTTGCTCAGTAACACCAAAGGAGCCAGTCAGTGCTGGACTCCCGGCAAATGCATTGTGGTCAGTCCTAGACGTTAGGGTGTAGTATCACTTTCCAAAGCGATAGATTGTAAAGGGACTATCCCTCCCCAGCCAGCGAAATTTACCGAGGCAGGGGTGGGGTGCGGGGGCGGGAATCAAGTCTCAGGCACTGTAATTTTGGGTTGAAAAGTTTGGGAACCCATGGAATTCAGCACGTTTCTATCTTTTTATGAGCAAATTATTAGCAGTTATTTCATTGTTTCTGTCAGATTTGTGTCTTTGGCCAAAGCAGTGAAGGTTTTATCTGTTTGAATGAGCAGCTCAAGGGTTTGTGTGGCGGAGCAGCCCTTCGACAGCGTCCGCCGCTGCGTTCTGCCTCTCTCTGGAGATCCTGCAGATATGAGCAGACCGAGAATCGGCCACTAAAAACCCCCTTTCCCTTCCAGCGGCAGCGACAGCCTGGACTGCGATGACTCCAGCTCATCTTATTCTTCGCTGGGGGACTTTGTCAGCGAAATGATCAAATGTGATATACAGGGAGACACGGCGAGTGAGTGCTGGATGTCACCTGTGCCATTTAAGCCGGAGCAGGAAACATAAACTGCCATATATCCTGTGTCACTTCCGTAACAGACCATATATCCCGTGTCACTTCCGTAACAGACCATATATCCCGTGTCACTTCCGTAACAGACCATATATCCCGTGTCACTTCCGTAACAGACCATATTTGTATGTGTAGCAGCCAGCAATATAACAAAAATAGTGTAATAACTTCCAGTAACTTAATCATTTTTCCATTCTTAATGTAATAAAAGTAAATAATGTTATAACTTATCAATAATGTAATAACATTTCTGAATCAAAAGTGTAATACCCTATTATATTATCCACAAAAATTTGTTACATTATTGGCTGGCTATTACATTATGGGCTGGTGTGACGGCCAATAATTCAAGACCTGCCGCCATTGAATTCCAAGTTTATTGTCATTGTTAGTTATTACGTTTATGGCACTTTGGTGCATCTTTGCTGATAAGTCCAACTTCAGCAAAGTTACATTGTAGTTGTGGTTTTCTATGAGTAATTGTGACCATCATTTATCGCTGTATTGCCCATTATCTGATAGTAAAAAATACTTGTATATCTAGCTGTGATTTTGCGCTTGCACTAAATAAAGCAGGCTTGTTTATTTATTTATTTTAAGGGATTTTCACACTCCGGTCTTGATACGCAGGATATATGCACTTGTGAGTTCTTGGAGGTTTGTTTTCATCACACTGCACCACAGACTGGATTCTGGTCCTTGTCCCATCGGGTGACCCGGTCCACTGTTTCCCGTGTTCCTCAGATGAGGACCCCCTGACGCATGCTGCCCTGGGAGATGCCAGTGAGGTAGAGTTCCAGGACTTCCAGGAGTACCGGGCTGGGGCGGTGGGCTTACTCCTGGAGGGGGAGGGGCCCGTGGAGAGCCAGCAGCTGAAGTCCAGTTCCAGCACCACGGCCAGTTCGAGCCCCAGCACCATCATCCAGGGGGTCAACCCTGTAAGGACCCCTTCCCCCCGATCTCAGCATCTCGGTGTGCTGTACCCTCATCCCCCTGCTGAACGCACAGTACACAGGCTGTGAGCAGTGAGCAGTGAGCAGTGAGCCGTGAGCCGTCCTCTGTTGTCTCTTGTGTCTCGCGTGACAAAGGCCATGGCACATACCAGCCGGAACCCGGGTCAGGTGGAAAAGCCTCCTTTCCAGAATCAGAGCCAAGCCTTGATCAAACTTCATGCACAGTCCAAATTTTTTTCATAATTATAATTGTTTTATAATATTTTATACATTTTATTGTCGTTTTCTGTATGACTGGAATTTCTGGAGATGGGTGAATGAAAGTGGACATTGCACGTGTTGACAGGATCAGGCAGAACCAGCAGACACTGAGGGGCCCATGGTGCCCAGCGGGGCGACGCAGAACCACTTCCCAGTTACGGCCGCGCAGGCCTTTCCTGCGACGGGAGCTGAGCAGAAGGACAGTGAACGGGCCGGAGCTGCTGATGTCCTGGGCCAGAAGAAGGAGTATGACAACCCGTACTTCGAGCCACAGTACGGCTTCCCTGCCGAGGACGAGACTGATGCTGATGGCGAGCAGGAGGAGAGCTACACCCCGCGTTTCATCCAGAACCTCAAGAAGTGAGTAACACACCCCAAACTTCTACGAAGTCGCAAACACTCACATCCTGCCCACACTAAAACAGGGACCTCAAATAAAGAATACGTATGCCATTTGTTATGCATATGACTCAGCGGGTTACGACTCTGCGACTACAATCCGAAGGTTGCCGGTTCAAATCCCAGGGTTGGCTGTGATTTCATCATTGGGCCCCTGAGTGAGGCCGTTAATTAAAGCCCTATGGCTCCAGGGAGCGGCTGGCCCTGCCTTCTCGGCTGTATATCATTCAGGATGAATATGCCCTCTAAGTAAATTCTTTAAACCTGAAGAGTTAATGGCTGATTCCTTCACAGGCCCCCACTCCCCCTGCGGCCCAACAGCTTGAGGCTGTCTGGCGACTCGGACGGCGAGACGGATTCCCACGGCAGCTCTCCCACCTCCACCATCTCCAACAACAGCAACGAAGGGTTCAGCGGCCTCATGAACTTTGCCAGTGGGTACACATAGGGCAGCCTGGTGTGGGGTCACGCTTTAGTACAATATGCAGGACAGTTGCTCTGTGACTGTCTGTAAGTATTAGGTCAACAGTCACCTTTTTTTGTTTTAATTTCTGTTTAGTTAATCTGCCCCTGAACTTCTGAGTCATGTACTTTTAGCCTGTCATACTAGCAAAGCTAACCATCCCTTAAGCGATTCCAATTTGTGCATCTTGTAGGTAACTTGTACAAGAACCATGGTACCAGTTTCAGCCTGTCCAATCTGGCCCTGCCAAGCAAAGCGGCTCGAGACAAGGCTGGCCCATTCCCCAGTCTTAAAGGTGCAGTACTCTCCGTATTGCTGTTACAGCTATAGTCCTTCACTACTCCAAATCCCCCTCGCTGAGTTGATAGACACTCTGCTTTCATTCTCACTGAAGGTGTCTCACTAGGCATTTAATTTTCTCCCGTGGTTTCTTAGATGTCTGACAGCCATCTAGCCTTTCTGCACAAGTGAAAGATTTACTCCACATGTTCTGGATTGATGCCATTCTGTTCCCTGCTAGTGTATTCACTGTTTTTAATTGAATTGTTGAATTTTAGACCACTGTTTCTTTTTTGTAAATGTGCATGTAGAAAAAGACGTGCAACATTACCTCCGGGAGGAACTGCAAAGTCTGCATGTATCAGGCTGCAATTGCAGTTTCTTTAATGCTACATTGACAGGCTACAGAGCTTTAGCTGAGTCAGTGTCTGGCCTAGGCAGCGATAGCTGAAAGGCGAGATTGTATTTCTCCTCTTATTTAAACAGGCATTTAAGAAGTATGCAGTATTTGGATTGTTAATTGTTTTCTTTTCCCTGTGGAAACATGCCAGTGTTTTATTCAATAACAGCAGACAATGCTAGTGTGTATGTGGAGTGGTTATGAAAATGCTGATGATTGCCAGTGGAAGGAGGCTGAATCTGTTATTTAAAACTCTGTTTGTGCTCAAGGTAAAATCTCACTTCCCCTGTCCATTCTCTCTGAAGCTGTGAGAAGTCTTTGCTTGCAGTGTATAATTAGTCATGTATCTGCGATTTGCTTGCAGTGTTGTGTTTGGTGCAAAATGTGTTAATGTTTTAAGGTGTTCTTTAGATGACATATGAAATGGAAAACAATGGGGTTTTCATCATGCTACTGGCATAAACGTTCAAGGCAACTTATCAAGTTAATCCTATGGTGCTATTTAGGATGTTAACATGGCGGAGAAGTCCACTTACACATGCTCTGAAGTGTGACAGCGTTCATTTCTATTTGTAAAACCGTGAGTAAAAACCGATAACATGTCCTGTACAGTGCATAGGAAATGTAAAATATAAAAACCGAGCTTTGCTTTTTTTGGATAGTTGCCATAGCAACATTTTGTTCCTCATTCTGAAGTGAAATAGCTGCCGTTTAGCAGATCCCGGAGAATGTTCACATTGAGTGTGATTTGATTCAGAGAAGTTGGCTTTGCTGGGTTTGCCGGCATGTATTACAGAGGAATTTTTTCCAACCTTGTTATTCTGCTGCAGGGAGACTTTTGTGCCAACATGTACACATTCAAAGAAATATACATGTATATTATATATTTTTCATAACGTCTATCAGTTTTGGCTTCCAGTTGAATACATTTATGCAGATATATATAACTGTTAGTGACTTTATTTTGTGTTTATTTAATTGGTGTGTTTTTTTGTTCCACTGAGTGTTGGCTCTCTGTGCCTGTATGCTTGTGATGTTCATTGTCCCCGTCCCCATTACTGTGTGGTATCTCTGTGTGGTTACCTCAGTCCCTGTCTGCTACAGTGCTAAAGGAATTGGGGGGGGGGGACTATGGTTTCCCACTTGGCAGCCAGGGTGGGAGCCCCAAAGCTCTTCGCTGCTTCTTCTGCCCACCCCCGGGCTGTAGTACCCGCTCAGCTCTCCTCCAGTCAGGTAGGGGCACAGCCTGACGGAGCAAGCGCCATATCCAGATCTGCTGCAGCTGCCTCCAGTCTTCTCTTGAGAAAGAGGCTGGCCGTCTTGTGCAGTTAGGACAAGATTCAAGATTCTTAATTAGCAGTGTGCAACAGGTGCATTGGATTGTTTGGACTTAAAAAAGAGACTAAAGAAGACTAGGATGGAACAACCTAAGTAGTGCAAAGCAATACAGGCCATGCAAAATCATACAGGACAGTGCAAAACAGTACAGACCTTGCAAAATCATGCAGGACAATGCAAAGCAATACAGACCATGCAAAATCATGCAGGACAGTGCAAAGCAATACAGACCATGCAAAATCATACAGGACAATGCAAAGCAATACAGACCATGCAAAATCATGCAGGACAGTGCAAAGCAATACAGACCATGCAAAATCATACAGGACAATGCAAAGCAATACAGACCATGCAAAATCATGCAGGACAGTGCAAAGCAATACAGACCATGCAAAATCATACAGGACAATGCAAAGCAATACAGACCATGCAAAATCATGCAGGACAGTGCAAAGCAATACAGACCATGCAAAATCAT
>JAABNY020000008.1:2213958-2229889 GCA_015164015.2 Brevimyrus niger | reverse complement strand
TTCCCTGCCTTGTGCCCTGCGATGGGTTGGTGCCCCATCCTGGGTTGTTCCCTGCCTTGTGCCCTGCGATGGGTTGGCACCCCAGCCTGGGTTGTTCCCTGCCTTGTGCCCTGCGATGGGTTGGCGCCCCAGCCTGGGTTGTTCCCTGCCTTGTGCCCTGCGATGGGTTGGTGCCCCATCCTGGGTTGTTCCCTGCCTTGTGCCCCGCGATTGGTTGGCGCCCCAGCCTGGGTTGTTCCCAACCTTGTGCCTGTATCCTCTGGAATAAGCTACAGACCCCCACAACCATGAATAGGACAAGCAGTTTCACAAAATAGATAGATGGATGGATGGATGGATGTGTATGTGTTGGTCGCATTGAATTGTATGCTGTAATACCATAAGCAGCCTCAAGGTGGCTACTGGTGTTGAACACATACTGATTTTACCTTAAATCACACTACAGTACATGCTTACAGCATAGTGCATCACTTCTGAAAACTTGTTTCAGGTGCAAATAAAAAAAAAGCCAGGTGATCTCATTAATCAAAGTATTTAACCTAGACAGTGCTTCTGTAAATATCCAGTGACCAAGCAGTCCAGTGATCCAGCTAAAACAGCAAGATCTATAACTGCAGCCATAGAGTGTCTGCTAATTGGAACCTGACCATCGGCATCTGTGCCGTCATGCTGGGCGTCTCCTGCTGTGTCTGCTGGGCAGCTTGCTTTGTCGTCTGAGGTCTCTGCAAAGGAGAACCGTAAATGAGACAAATTGAATGAACAAATTCATTTGCATATAAATTTAGCTACATGTGTCCGAGTGTGTTCTTATACAGCATATGTATTTTTTACATTGTCCCCTCCTTGTTTGTTGTATATGACTTAGTGTGGATACCTTGGATGCAAGTTGACACTATGTGCTTTTTTATGTCTAAGTATAGCACAAGTTCAAAGCCACGATAAACACCTGCTGTGTGCGTATTTGGTACGGTCAGGTAATGGGGGGGATTAGCTGGCCTCTATTTCAGTTATACGGCTGGAATTGAAAGAATGATATTTCTGAGTAGAGCCTCCACCAGTACCTACTGCAGCTTCGTCTAGGTCAATTTTTCTCAACCCGGTGTTCGGGGACTGGCAGACAGTCCATTTCGGGTGCTGCGAGGGAGCTGAAAACGCGGAGAGTCCCTGGGTCCCTGCCGACCCGATTGGGAAGCACTGCTCTAGGTCTCTCTATTGTCTTTTCAACATAATCTTACATATCTTTTGAGAGATATACACCCACACTGTGGTGTACATTTTATCATTAATTCAACGATGCGCTGCAGTTTCCATTTAATTTTTCAATAGGCTATATATAAACTAACAACTGTTACGGGGAATTAGCACAGTTTCATGTTGTAATGAAGGATAAGTTGTGATATGTGGGTGTGACAGGTTGGCATAGAGGTGGCAACCTGACAGAACATTAGAGCGGCACAGAGGTGTAGCGGGATCTTCATCCCATAGCTTTTAAACGGAGTCACTTGTCACTTCAGGATTCAAGTTCTTATTTAATCCAGCAGGCATCTGATATGCGGGTAGAGATTCAAACAACCTGTGTCCTACTCTTGTGTCCCGTTGTGTTTTTAAGTCCAGCTCAAAGCCTGCTGCATTAAACTCCAGCCAGAGATTTATTTAATAATAATTTTCAGGTTATGGTTAGAAAATATTACTGTAAACAAAAGCAGAATGCCTTCCAGATTTCAGGGAATGATTACCAATAGTCAGTTATATATAAAAATGTTTATCTATTAAAATATAATTAAAATATTTGAATAGTATCATTCACATCAGAGTGACCCCCACATCACTTGACTTAACAGTCATGATTATATATGGCATAAATAATAAGATTAAACAAATAAAAATGGCTTTTGCATTTCTACTATGACCATTATTCACTGCAGGGTTTAGTAATAATTCTGGGGTGGTCTAACTAAAGTTGCATCACATGTCGAGTATGTTTTTTTTTTCCAGGACAGTCTTCTTTAGCTAAAATAACTAAGCACTCCCTGAAAAGTATATGTCCGGGGGCCACACCTACACTTGAAACGGCCAAGCGACCTTTTCAGGAGGTAGAAAATGCAAAGCATCTTGCAGTATAAAGCTGTTCGACATTCACTACTGAGATGCATACAGGGATAATGTAATTGTACATGAATCATACACGTCTGATGTTGCATCCGCACATTTTATGACGCACGTGCGCACACGTTTCCGGGGCCAGTCATACCCACCGGTTTATTACGAAACCTGTTCGGCTTTCATAAATAGCCCCCAGATCTCGGTAGCTAATTCTTATTTACTCTCTACTGTACTCTGAAGTCAGGAAAGCGGAGAAGATCTCCAATGAAGTGTAGTTCTGAGGGATGACCACCTGGACCCAGTGTAACACTTCAGCATTAAAAGATCCATGCTGTTTTAGAGCCTATTTCTAACTTGGCCATTTAATTCAACACATCATCACGTTTTATTCACTGAGACTTTGCAAAGACTTTGTTAATCTCCTTCCACACATGCATCAGCAAAAGCTGATATGAAGACACCTTGCATACTGTCACATTTCCATGCCTGCTTTAGACGTGCTATTAAACTGAGGAAGGCAGAGGTCCCTTCATGCTCCCAACAGGGCTGCCTATCTTAAACTCAACACAACACAAATTCCCACCTGCGTTTTCAGCTTGTGGCTCTGGCATCTTGATCGAGGCTCCCTAAGTATCCCTTATCATACCCGGCACCGTGCCTTTAATACATCCCCAACCTTGTCCCAGATTGAGGCTGCAACAACCCCCGCCCCTAACTGCCCCCCCCCCTCTCTATTGACTAGCCAGGCAATGAATTTACAGACATGCTTCTACCCTGCGGCACACAACCAGCCTCAAACTCATCCCCACCCTCCAGAGGACCCTTCGCATGTGACAGCACGACAGGATGCAGGTGACAAATTTAGAAAGTGACTGAGCTACTCAACCATCCTGATTCATTCCCCTCTGCCTGTAAAAATATAGGTAAAGAGGACAGGATCTTTTCCCGGAGCTGGTTGAATATGTATTAGCGAGCAACTCACCCTTAAGCCAAATGCTTCCACCAGGAACACTTCTGTGGTCTCATTGAAAGGGGTTCCTACCAATATTTCAACTACATGACCTGTTATCTAGGCAAGCGGCATGAAAAATGACTTCCCAAGTGTTGTCAGTCTGTGCTTTTTTGAAAATTTATGTTTCTCTTGATCATACAGACTCACTGTTGAGACTTGGCAGAGGTCCTGGTTGCAGCCAAAAAGAGGTATAAACCTTATCCAAATTCAGTAAAGCCTTTATTTACTCTGGTTATTGCTTGGGTTCTACATAAATTGCTGACATTGATGGGATGGTCAATGATGCGACAAGCAGAAATGTTAGCAATGTGCTGGAAGGGCAGGAAATACTGTGAAAAGTCAGATCCAGTCACCAAAAACTGTCCAGCGTCAGAGTCACCAAAACTGTCCAGCGTCAGAGTCACCAAAACTGTCCAGCGTCAGAGTGCCATCTATGAGCCATAAGTATGACTCATTCTTTCTTTATTGACTTACCTGCTTTACTGTCCTTAGTGTTTATTTAGTTAGTGCAGCTTGAAAGAGTGACAACCTGTTCTGTTCTGTTTTGTCGCCTGATGTTCCTGAAGCTCATCTGAGGTCTTAGTTACCAGGGTCCCGGTCACATGGTCGGTCACATGGTCGGCCCTATTCCCTTTGTCTCACTTTCTGTTAGTCTGTTGCCTTATCTACCTTAGTAAATGTTTTCTGTGCTTTTCTAAGGAAATATTATCATTATTTTTCAATACATATTATATTGGTCACAAATGATTAAGGCATAACCATGTAACTATAGAAACAGCTATATTAAATTGAAATTTAAACACATATAATATATGCTGCTAAATATTGAAATGTAGGATGAAGAATGCATGTGTTAAATGAATTTATTGTCCCGTACGAATTCCACTTGAATTAGAACCTTATGCTTGACAAAATGAAAAAAAAAGTTGCTGATATTTCTGTATTTAATTCCTTGGTAGTGCTAGAGGGGAAATTAAGAACCTACCTTAATTTAACTTTTGAAGTGACAATTTGCAATATCTCAGCACATAACCCAGACACCTGTGGCTTTGTGACAAGTAAAACTCAGGAGTGACACGAGTGACACTGTGGTGCAACTTGTCGCGTCCAGCCTTGACACCCAGATATCTTGTGACATGCTGCTAAAACCACACTCAGCTTTGCCATTTATTTCTGATGACTTGCTACAGACCGTTCACCACAAGGCAAGCTAAATTTGGGAGAAAACTTTGCATTTAATAAGTTATGTCCTAACTATTCTTTGTGCAGTTGGAATACAACTGAGGCCCTCTTGTGGTAGTCCATTATTGTGTGCCCTGTGTAAGCATATGTACTGCAAAACAGTTTCTTTTTTAAATTGAATGCAGCTAATTTCATAATTGGGCATACTTAATACAGAAGTTTTGTATTGTAATTTGTGTTATACCATATTAGCCAATGGCCTGGACACGCCAAGCCACCTACAAAGGGGAGTGACAGCGTCGCGTCACATGACCTGGCCACCTGAACTACACCCAGCAGAAATGGTTTGACCAGAGAGTGAAGGAAAAGCAGCCAATGAGAGCTCAGCTGCTAAAAGCATCCCAGGAGGCCACCTCATGAAACTGGCGTATAGGGGACTGCAGGGTCAGCCAGTCTCTGGAGCGATTGGGGTTCAGGTCCTCACTCAAGGGCCCAGTGGTGGGATCCCACTGCTGACCATGAGATTTGAACCAACAACCTTCTTAGTCCCGACCCACAAAGTTGCCCCACCCAAGAATTATTATTTTAATGTTTAATGTTTTAGTGGTCAGGGTATAATTCCACATATGTTATTTTACAGTATTGATGTCTGTATAGTTATTGTAAAATGTAGAGAACAGTACCAATAAACCTTTCTATGTGTAGGTGTGTCCAGACTTTTGACTGGTACTGTATATATGTAAGTTAGAAAAAGAATAATTCTTAATATAATAGTTACTTGATGTATAACAAAATATTCTTTTGTTTAGAAATACTTGATATGAAAATTGCGTATAACTTTATTACCATTAAAACCTCTAACATCATCAGCATAATCAGAGTGATTTTTATATAATAAATAATTTATTTAAAAGACAGAATACACTGTGATTCAGTTCAGAATAAAAAGCTATGCTACTCAAATGATCTGAAATGATTTGTGTCCTTATACACGTACCGTACAGGACACATGTATTTCTCAGCTCTATTAAGCTGATTTCATGTATATTATCGCTGCTACACACCCGTGTGCTAAGCACTTGAGAAAATCTGTCTATATCTCACAATTTAAAGTTTTTCAAAGAACATACTATATACACATTTTTTAAATTAAAAAAACAGTCCATTTTAGGTTAAGTCTGTTGGCATGAACTGAGAAGGCAGGAATAACTGATGAGCATTTAAAAGGAACACAGGTTCATCACATAGCCTCCAGGCCCAAAGCACTCGGGGTTCAGCGCCGTTTTCTATGCTATACTTGCGTGGGCACTACTGCTAATGAACTGAGGCTGTGGGAAGTTGCTGATTTCCACTGACTGCTGTGTGACATTGTGTCATGTATATTCACTTCCCCATTTGTATTTTCACAATAAGGTCTAAACTATTTACACTGCATTCATTGCATACTGATACCATGAAAACTATTACTTAATGCAAAATCAGTACCGAAAACAAAGCTGAAACATCTATTGAACACACTTAATACATTTGGATTGTAGTAAATAAAGTAAAATAAAACATATTAGTACTAATTTGCTTTGTATTCCTGCACAGAAATGACATTTGAAAAACCCCATGAAGACTGTATTGGAGCCTAAAGTAAGTTTTTTGGTGGCTTTTCAATCTGTGTATATAAAAGTCATGCCTCACATGAACAGTAAAACAGTATATCTCAGTCCTTGCCCTATAAGTGTGGGAATATTTTCTTTTCTATGGCAATTTTCCCCAGAACCTCTCCACTGAACTGGTACGTAAGCTTCTTCTTGATCTTCTTGACCTCTCCCGTCTTGCCGTAGTTCCGAAGAGCTCGGGCCATCTTTTGGTATGTCATCTTCTTGCGGTTCCCCTTCTGAATACCCCAGCGGTTGGCCAGGGCCTCCTTGTGTTTAGAAGAAAACTGAAAAGTGCCTTTATCCTTGTCTACCCACCAGATGCTCTCCTTCATATCTCCATTGCGGAGCAAATCCAGCAGGAACTGGTACAGGCGAATCTTCTTCTTGTTGCCTGTAAGAGACAGATGCCCTTGTTAGCCATACCTCTCTGGTACCCCCTAAATCTCAGCAGAGAACAACACACCCACTTTGGGCATGAAGCTGAATGGCTAAATAACGTTTTTATAATGTCGTATTTGTGTGACGTGAACAGGACACCATTATCAGTTGCTTGAAGTTGTTGTCGATTGAAGTCGAGCTTGGTCACGCCATTGACGCTTATGTAATAATATAGCAAAGAAAATTGTAATCTTTTAATAATATGTTCATATTGAAGTCCCAGCGAGTGACACTGTATACTAATTGGGGATTTCTTATGAAAGTTTTGCCATTTTTTGGAGTTTATTTGGAGTATTAACATATTGTAGAGTATCAATAGTAAATGACAGAGTGGTGTCTTTTTTAGCAGCAGGGAGCAGATTTATAGGGCAGTTTTACAGCTCTGCTGTGTCATAGCTATGTAGAGTCAACCCTCGCTGTGTTATAGCTATGTAGAGTCAGCTCTTGCTGTGTTATAGCTATGTTGAGTCAGCTCTTGCTGTGTTATAGCTATGTAGAGTCAGCTCTCGCTGTGTAACAGCTATGTAGAGTCAGCCCTCGCTGTGTTATAGCTATGTAGAGTCAGCTCTCGCTGTGTTATAGCTATGTAGAGTCAGCCCTCGCTGTGTTATAGCTATGTAGAGTCAGCCCTCGCTATGTTATTGCTATGTAGAGTCAGCCCTGGCCACTGCCTGCTCACAATCCAGTACGGCTGACAGACACTTAGCAGCACTGAAAATCAGCAAGCAAGCAGTTTTAAATTCTTTTATCAGCTCAGAATTGGTTTCTGAGGTCTTGGCTGCATAACTTGCTTATATTGCAAAGGACGCCCAGGACCAGCGTGACTGCTGGGAAACTGAAAGTGAATAAACAGCACATATGCGACTTTCTCAGAGCCTGATGTGTAATAGTGTCACAAACATTCCCAGTTACTGATAGCTTACTTTTTGCTAGTTTGCATTTGACACTTAAAAAAGGATATTTAGTAAAACTAAAATTCAAACCAGCACTACACACCATACACCTAGAAAATGCTCTTCATTTTTGCAGCAAACTTTATTCTTTGACTTTCTGTCCACCATTTTGAAAAACCACTTTTTAATTTTAAATTTCCAATCTGACATTAAAAGGTGAGGCCTTCATTCATGCTTTGGGGTTTCTCCTCGCTCGTTTTATTCATGCTTTGGGGTTTCTCCTCGCTCGTTTTATTCACGCTTTGGGGTTTCTCCTCGCTCGTTTTTACATGTCATGTTTTGCTGCAGGTCATGTTCGGGATCGTGTGAGTTTGGGGCACTTAGCCGAAACAAGGCAGTCAAACAAACTGGGGCACCGGCGAAACTCACCAGCCTCCCCCCCAGGGGGACAAGGCATGCGATCCCCAATGTCCCCTTCTCCATCCGACACCTCGAAGGGGGGGCTTCTGCCACCTGGGTCCTCTTCGTCTGTGCTGCGCTGGGCCGGGGAGGGATGAGGAAAGTAGGCGTTGCGGGAGTAGTACTGCATCTGAGGAGAAGATAGTGACCGGGGTCAACGCGGGGATCAACGTAGCATGGCACATTATCCCGAGCTATCAGGGCATGTGGTGCCACAGATTAGCCAGGAAACATGATTTCTAATTCAGCAACCAGTCACACACAGTTGTTCTGCACAGGGAGAGATTTTTATAAACGAATCCATTTCATAAACGATGATAACAGCTGAAACAGAAAGACAGCTCTGAGAAGGAGCTGCGACTTGAGAGGCTGCAGGCCAACTTCAAACTGAAAGAGGAAGTGCGTCTGCTGCTATACATGTCTGCTCTGGCAAGAAGACACGTTACAAAACATTTTGGTTAACAGTGTATATTTAAAAAAATCTACCATTAAGAGATAATCCCACTGGAATGTGTCTGACAAAAAATACACAATTGATTTGATGTGACTTTCATCTTTGGCATGATCATCAGGCACTTAAATATAGTATCAAACGGAGCATCAGTTTAAATCACTTTACCATTGGAATCCATTATTAATAATATACTATAAATAATAATAACGTACAGCTTATGTCTGAGTCATGACATATACTTTAAATATTAAATATTATTACTGAAATTATCATTTTCACATGCTCGTCTTTTATTATTAACAATCCATCTTTAAATAGAATACCTTCATTCAAAAATAAAATACTTAAATACTGTCACTTTGACATTTTCCCAGACACCACATTATATAGAGCACCCTTTTGCTTTTCCTGTCAAACTCCCAAAAGACAAACGGTGGCCCTCAGTAACTTGGACCGGTGCGCATGCCTGATAGCTATAAAGGTTTTGATGGGTAATTCTTCTGTCCGCTTCTCATTGTCTTTCCTATCAGCACCTGAAGCAAACATCCCGCCTCTTCACATCACACAGGGCCGTATGTCCCAATAACGAGCAGTTGAATTGGGTAAACAAGGTATATCCACAGGCTAGCGGGTAATGAGTCGGCACTATTCTGAACCGAGAAAGCCATCGCAACACTGTTGGTCTTCAAGCAGGAAAGAGCATCGTTGGGCAATAGACAGTGAAAAGCAGCCTGCAACTGTCTGTTATCTGTGACCATCCTCTCTCGCCTGCTCTGCTTGTTGCATTTCATTACAAAGAGCACATTTGCCGCCTCTTTCTCTGTCAGAAATGTTGTCATCGTTGTTGTGGTGTTTCTCTGCAAATTTTTAGAGCATTAGTGAGAAAATGACAAATCCTTTATTTATACAGGTCCGTTGGAGCGTTTCTCTTCCCCTGCCCTCTCTAGCTCTCCATAGCTTGGGGTCACAGTGTAGATTCAGCCAATGTCCGTTGTCCCCGGAGCTGCGGGCAGCGGCTCTTAAGGGCCCTTGTTCGAGGGCCCCGAGGCCAGGCTCAAAGAGACTTAGCCCGCTGAGCCACTTAACCGGCCCTGATTAAAAGATCAGTCAAGACTAAGATCAGGCAAAGGACACGAAAGAAAGTTTTACATGCAAGTAAGTTTTCCAAGTAAGTTTAAAATGGGCTGATTGTAAAACAAAAACTGGTTAGGAGGCCTACTGGACTGCCTGTGTTTTTTATTGCCTCTTTTTAAAAAAATTTAGCTTTTCCTTGAGCTTGCACACAGGACATATTGGAGTGAAAATATTCTAATAGTCTCCAAAAGAATCCACTGTCATGATGAGAGGGGCAAACTGCAGACAGCAATGGTGGCGACTAGCTCTGTGCAGAAACTCTGCTGTGCATTCATTTCACTCACAGTTTCATCTTAGACAGGCAAATTCAGCTAATAAGTGCTGTCCCAGGAGTAGCAGGTGGCATAGTGCCTGATAATCTGAGGTTATGACTTATGCATTTCTGGCTGGTACATAACAAAGGATGTCTATCTAATGGTATACAAACTGTAAGCTACAAAGCAACATTAGACCACTGTAACATCTTGTCAACCTTGTCACCACTGTGCTATGATGAGAATATTATCACACAAAGGCTGGCTCATTCCTTATATTTTTAAGAACAAATCAATCAGATGGAAGCAGTCGGGTAAGGAGGAGAAGGACTGACCGGCGGTGCGATGGCCAGGTGATGAGACCCCAGTGAAGGATCCAGGGCGTAGATAGGCTCAGGTTCCCCGACCCGGTGCAGGCCCGAGATGTGCTGGGGGGGAACACTCTGCAGCTCCGCCAGCTGGTTTTCTTGAATGTTCTCACACTCGTTAGCATAAACATGATGGGGGTGGTAGTCCCATGCATGATCTAGAAGGATGAGAGAGGAGGAATTGGCTAGGTTTCTTAAAGTCTTCTTTTAGTAAACAATTGAAAATTAAAAATTTTTTAAATTTTGGACTACTTCTGTGAGTCCCACTGTTTGGGTGGTTGATTGCCTGTTAAAACATAAAATAAATAAAGATAAATGGGAGGTTTATCCTGCCTTTACGTTTTCTTTGTAAATTATTTGGTCCACAAGCATAATTTCTGTAGCCGTGCCTGTTCAGCTCCGTTCAATCATTTGCTCTTTTCGACCACAGAGTTAAGAAACTGTGTTCACACCAGTATTTCCTGTGCTGTTTTTTGCTGATGTGAAAATAAAGCTGTTTGCACCATTACTGTTGCACTGTCCACCACAGCACACCAACAAAGAAGGCCTGCAGCGCAACATCTGTCTCATGTCCCTGTAGCACTCATGCAGATTATGAAGCGCTGTACGCTTATTGACATTGTTTTACTTCATCACGGCAGATTTGTTCAAACTTCAGTTCTCTTAGTTTTTGTTGACAAAAATAGGTTAATAATGAAATTATACAAAAAGAATATATAACAAAGATAAATAGCAGCACAATACCAGCATTAACAGCATAACTTTTGGGTTTTGGCAAGTTCTGACAATTCCTAATGACGACTGTTCTTTAAAATCTTCTGGGGATTTTTAAGTCTGGAAACAACCACTTTAACATCAACTGCTTCAATAAAAAGAAGAGACAGCTATTTGAAAACTGTAACAGTTATTATATATACATATATATATATAAACCTAAACACCAAGGTGAAGGAAGAACAAAGGTTATGTTGCATAGATAAGCCAAAGGCTGAGCACAGAAAAAAATACACCACTTTGGTGTAACTGTGGAAAATATGTAAGTGGCTTACATTTTATTTCACTTATGGAAATTCTTACTCATGACTCCTATAGCTAAATTTAAAATCAGTCTCTGTATAATGAAGACTTTACAAAAAAAATTGTATATATATATATATATATATATATACATATATATATAGACACACACTACTTTTAAAAGAGAGAGGCATTTAACGATAAAAGTATTTATTTGGTTTCATCCCTGGGGACTGAAGTGCAGTCAGACCCAACTGTCATTGACAGGCTTGATATAATAGCATCTGTTTCCTTTCTTTATGCTTTATACAGAGTGATTATATCGGTACAGTTCACTTGGTTTTTGTGCTTTTTTTCATTAAACCACTTGCTGTTGTTTTTCACTCGGCTGCTTAAACAATCCATAATCTACTGCATATGTGCTTATCTTGATCTGCCAGTTCTGAACATAAAAATATTTCTAAATATAAATACTAATATTTTTAGATTGAATACAGTTGGGTTGTAATGGTCTTTAAGCCTCAGTTTTTTTCAGAAATGAGGAGCGGGGGAAAAAACTCCATAGCTAAATATTTGTATAGAACCATCAGAATAATATAAACAGACTGGAAAAAATATAATAACATATAATATAATAGCATATAATACAGGGGGAAACAATCCTCTGTTACTCACCGGCAGGGCTTTCCCCATCGCTGTTGAAGTACGGGTAATATTCTACAGGCTGTCGAAATATATCAGCGTCATAATGCATGATCTCTTCGGGTGGCTTTCAGAAAATCAAACAAAAATCATACATGTGATTATGAACCTACATTAACCCTACTACTACTAACCCTAACCCTACGTTACACAAAGAAAGACCATTTACCAGTATTTACATTAGATAAATATATTTTGGAAACTTTTGTTGAACAAGCATACTTTCACATATAATCTATATTTTTCCTCCGATTGTTTACTTTAAACAAAAATATAACAATCCCAGAGCAAAATAAAATAAGATAAAAATATTTACATGTTTCTAAACATTTCTCAATATTTCCCTATAGAAAGGCTGCTAGCACCCCCAGTGCCTAGCTTGTAATAGTTAGAAATAGTATCTTATAAAGCTTGTCACTGGAATGATGAGAAGCAGTGCTTATGGAGGGCCGTAGAGGCGAAAGTCCAGTGAAGCAGCGATACTCACAGGTGGGATGAGGTACCCCTCCATTCTGTATGCATGCAGCATGAAGTCTTTTCGGCCTGATACTCCGCAGTCTTCTTTGCTCTTTTAAAACTTTGCTGAGGCCATTGCATAACCAAGAAACGAACCTCAAAATCTTTTTTCACCACTTTCTATAGAGTTGCACTGTGCACCACTGAACAGGGGCAATTACAGTACTGCCAATTTTTTTCAGGTGAGGCCACTTTAATTATTAATACAATATCTGTGGCAGACGATCCTCTTACTCTATTAGTTCTTTTTACAATAAAGTTCCTGATTGTTGGTGATTTGTCTATCAGAATTGAGTCATCAAGGACCATTAGACAGCAGCCAATCACAGGCTGATCCTCTATCAGCTTTTTTCTGGAGTTTTTTTTTTTTCTTTTCTATTTATTGGAATGTAAAAGGATTCAGTGATGTAATTCTTTAATCATAACCAAAAATATTAAACATTTTCAGACCAAACTGTGGCTTTTAATTTAGTTAAATTTTACTTTGGCTTAAATATTCTAAAAATTATTACATGCATTATTTAACAAAATCACACACACACATATCTGTATACGTACATGTAATGACTCTAGATACATATTATACCTTGTATTGTTGAATAAGTAGTGGATAATGGATGAAGTGATGGATTATACATGAATAATAGTTTTATTCATTATAAGCAAATTAATAGTACTTCTAACTTCAGGTGTTTCATTGTGGGACGCTCATTAAAATGTTTTGACAATTTCTAAAAACATAGGTATTGTGAACTAAAAGGGAAGTAGGGAGACCCACACTTGTTCCTTTTTTAATCAAAGTCTAGCACTGTGACATTATTTTGAGGAAGTGACAACAGTGTGGATCAGGTGGGACATATTCCATACTAAATAAATAGCCAGATGAGATGACCCTGGTATAGCCTTTATTCTGTATTTATTTATAAAAATCCACCCGATTACCCAGTAAATGCAGGTTTTTAACAGTGATGTATGAAAATGAAATACTGGTGTCAATGTATGAAGTTGTACTGAATTAACAGAAAATTGATACTGAGATTGAAAATATGGGGATTTTTATATTATTTACATGAATTTTGATATCTGCTGTCATATTGTTTTATGCATATATTTTACTCTAACATTACAGGATTTCAGTAATAATGTTATTACTTAGACAATATTCTGTTAGCATAGTTCCTAAACTGTTTTGGTCATTTGTAGAAATTGTAAAAAGTTCTATATTTTTGCATCTCAAACAGAATTTTTTGCTTGAAAATTTACAGTAATCACTGACAAAAGAATTTGCAGAGGCACAATCAATGAAACAAATAAGAATGATATACATTTAGACCACTTATAGGCCCTTTTTATTGATAGGTACATGTGAATTCCTTTAACTGTCTGTTGAAAGAAGGCTCTGGAGATAAGATGGCAAGATAGTGCCGTTTCCTTTGAACTGGGCTGTCTTGCATGTCAGCAATCGGTGGCAGGGCAGAAACTTCTGTGGTGTTGTAATGGAAGCCCTGGAAAAACACAGAAAAGAGGCGGGGCAAGGCGGTCACCGAGCCACTATGAGGGGAAGGAAAAAGGCCCAAAAAATATTAAAATTACAGAGCAATGTGGCCCATCATCTCTGTCTGTGGACAGGAAGGGTTCTGACCGCTTAATGCATGTGAGCACGCTAGCACACTGCACGCTAGCACACTGCACACTGCACACACATGCACATTCAAACTGGGAAATGAATCAGAAATGAGCCACATCCACACAGCATACATGACACAGACACAGAAAGAAATGCAAGCGCTTCCAAAATTTACTCTGGATGCACATTACATAGATGACGGCAAAATCATAAGGCTAAATGATTCATAATAAAAGACAAATGAGCAAGAAACCAACAAATACACCCACTAACCTGCAGTACATCCGTTCTACTTTGCTAAAAATCATTTTGCATAGTTTTTTCTTGGTCGCCGGCCTCCTTCATTATGTAAATGTTTAGTGTTTCTGGTCCTTCATCTGTTCTGCAGAGATGTTCGTGTAAAATGTCTGCATTTCAAACATGGAAGCGCCTCACTGTTGTATTGTTGACGTTTTGTCATCACTTTGCCCTGGTCCCCTGAGCATAGCCCCCACTTCCATTTTTAACCTCTAGTGTGCTTCTGCGCGCTCAGGCCCCCTGCTGAGGTGGTGGGCGCGTTGCTGCTAGCAGGTGCTCAGACGGGGGCTGGGGGGGGGGGCGAAACTGCCTGACACTTGCAGTCAGGTTCGCCTGCTACCAGCCACACCACTGCTTTGCTCCATCGATTCCTTATTCCGTGAAATCCTTCATTTAAAAAAAAATGTTGATTTCATAACAGCAGATCAAAGATACAGGCCCAGCCAGTTTTCATGACTGAAGTTTTCATGAAAAATTAAGAAGTACGTGTGGTCACAGGATGAAGGTGAGTGATTGTTACCGATTTTGAATAGTTTTCAAGTTTTTTTAAAGACTCCCTATGTTATAAGAATCTACTCAGATTTTTATAAAATCCATCTATCCATCCATCCATCCATCCATCCATTCCAGCTTTGGTACCCACTTGTCCTATGCAGGGTTATGGGGGTCAGGGATCTATCCCAGAAGCTAAAGGAATTACCCCGGATACTATACGCCTATAACATATATCACCTATACCTATAACAGAACATACACACCATAATTTTTATATGAAAAATAAATTCAAAGATGCTTAAGAGATATAACAGTGGAATTTGTGCTAAAATATAAGCACAAGATCCAGTATGATGAATGTTTCAAGGCGTCTGTGTGCAGTACAGTTGAAGTTTCAAACCCTTTGTGTCTGGTTATATACCACACATTCCCCCAAAAAATTTACTCACGGATTATACCTTTACATTATCTGATGCACAGCCTGTTCATATATTTACTGATTATCTCCTATTCTTCTGTGTAATAAAGCAAACCATGGGTACATCTGAAAAGACCCTGGAGCAGAGTATTGACCGGAATCGCTTGTACTGGAGATGGGTGTAATCATGGGGGGTGGAGCTTAGACAATGTACTTAATTTGCCCTGTTAGACAATTCAGCAATATAAATGAGATTTTTTGGGTTCATGATACGTTATGCATAAAAAATCTCCATTACTACAAACTGTTCAGTAAAAGAAACCCATCAAGTCAAGGTGAGAATTCACTAGTGTTTTCTGCTGTTAAAGAAGCTATAGGATGACATGCCAGATTTCACCCTGGACTCACACAGGTTCACACTGTGGCTACAGGAATGCACTGGAATGCGCTGGAATGCACTGCTTCCCGTTTAGCCATCATAAACACTGAAGGCCTGTTAACTCCCAGTTCTGCTCGTTTCTTTACCAGTTCAGTCAAAAACTGGGTGAAATCTTTCTAAACTTCCCTAAAATCTGCCTTTAGATTATCAACTGATTTTAACAACTTAACTGTCTCATGAAACTGAATACAAAATTATTATATAGGGTATGCTATAGATTATGGGAATCAAATAGCAGCATTGAGCTTCAAGAACTGATATTCTTTTTCCATTGATGTATTTGACATAAAGTATATATATATAAAACTATTTAAAAATAGTCCCTCCCCCCACTATTAACAGCGACACTTTTCTGTAATTCAGTTTGGAATATCATTCCTGATGTTTAAAAATTCAGCCATTTTTGCATAAGCTCTTTATGTTGCCTCTTACTATCCATCCATCCATCCATCCATCCATCCATCCATCCAT
>JAABNY020000008.1:2195000-2213208 GCA_015164015.2 Brevimyrus niger | reverse complement strand
GTGGGGGGAAACCGGAGTACCCGGAGGAAACCCCACGACGGCACAGGGAGAACATGCAAACTCCACACACATGCAACGCGGAGACTTGAACCCAGGTCCCAGAGGTGTGAGGCAACAGTGCTAACCACTGCACCACCGCCCCCCTTACTATTACTCATAGTAGTAGTAATGATGAGTTTTAATGTGAAAATTCAGTATTAAGCAAGCAGTGTTAACCAGCAAAAGCAGCTGCCTGATTTTGGGCTCTAAATAAGGATGTAAAGGTTTCAGGCCGCAGATTGGGGGGGGGGGCAGCATCAGCTGCAACAATGCAGACAAGGTGGGACTATTACATATGAAGGCTTATACTTGCGTCACGTTATTTCAAAACTATAGCCTGTCTTTTAATCTAAGCATCTCATATTGTATGTGTGTACATACATACATACATACATGTACATACATATATATATATATATACATACAGACATTAGTTATGGCTCGTCTGCACACCAGCAAAACTGATGACATTCATTTTGTCGGCTGTGTTTTCACCTCCTGCTTTCACCTCTGCAGCATTCTGTCTATTTTAAGGGGGTCAAGCAAGAGTGTTTCTTTTATGCTTCTTCTGAACAGCACGCAGGTCAAATTCAAGCCAGACCGAAAATCTGTCTTAGCCTGTTACCATGATTTTTTTTCCCACAATAATACTTTTGAACAGAGCACAAGCAGAGCACAAGCAGAGCACAAGCAGAGCTCAAGCAGAGCACAAGCAGAGCTCAAGCAGAGCTCAAGCAGAGCTCAAGCAGAGCACAAGCAGAGCACAAGCAGAGCTCAAGCAGAGCTCAAGCAGAGCACAAGCAGAGCTCAAGCAGAGCTCAAGCAGAGCTCAAGCAGAGCAGGCCGCCATGAGTGTCATTCAGCTCACAATGTGCCCATTTGATACGTTTCCTGGTATCGCAGTCAAACGCCATAAACTAGATGGAACTGCTAAACCTTCTGGTTACAGCACATACTTGTTTGTTTAGTGCAACTCCAGGTCTCAGGGATGTACAATAATCCTCCTCACAGTCAACTAAAATGCAAGAAACAAGTCAGTCTTAATGTTAAACTCTCTGCGTCTTAAAGGTGAGAAATCAATTGGTCACAAATGGCCAAGGCTGGTTAACCTTTTATGTGATGTTCCAGAAATTGTGCTCATTCAATATGCTTTGACCTTTGATGCATTCTATAACAGCACATGCTAAATATATATTAACAAAAGCTGAGACTTAGCTTTGAAGTTTCAAAAATATTGTTCAGCGCCTCAAGGCAGAAAGGCCGCTGTTCGGGTGAACAGCAAACGCATTGTCACTGGCAGTTTGGTGTCTTCTTCATAATACCATCACCTTAGTCAACCCCAGGACAGGTGGCCTTGGCAGTCATCCCATTGGATGGAAAGCCCCTGTTTTTGGGGAATAAGAGAACTCTGTGTGGGGACCTGTTAGACTACTCAACGGTCAGTATCTCTCTGGCTATCAAAGCATGCTCTGAGAATATTGGGGGGTAAGGATCATTGTGGAGTATGAGAAAAAAAAAACTTTCACTTCTCTCTTTCAATAAATAGCTCTATAAAGAAAGATCTTTTCTGGGGACATAGTCACTGGACACCACATTGTACTAGAAAAGACATTTAACTTTTTATATTTGTCATGGGTAATTTAATGAGGTAAAGTACATGGAGAAGGCATTCATTAACCTGCTATATAGAGAATGCAAGGTCATAACATGGAGACCAGTTAATAATGTAATGTATGTTACATTAATGCAGCTGCAACCTCTCAGTAAATAACCTATGACAATATGACCAAATCCAAGTTCTCCAAAAATAGTCAGATATGAGCAGGACAGGAAGGGGAAGTGCCGTAATTAAACATTATTTTCATTATCAATTATTTTACTTGGACTCCAGTGTTCCCCTTGACCACCAGTGCAGCCTGTAGAGGGGGTGGGCAGAGTGATGACCAGCGCTGCCGGCATAAGATGGCGGGGGCTGTGCGCCCGACCAGGCCGCATGGCACACCCATGCGGAGAGGGGCTTGCACGTTTAACAGGGCATGACAGGAGATGTTCGTCAAAACCACTTTGGCCACGTCAGATCTGCTGAAGATGAGATGCTGTTTGCACGCACACGCAGACACACAGCTTCAGTTAGCATGCACACACAGTGGTATATACAGTACAATACAGCATACAGACACTGAGAAAAAGAGGAACTAGGAAATTTACTTTCAGATTCAGTTCCCCTTGAAGGAACCTGTGAGAGACTTTTATGGGGCCACATGCCTAACAGAGGCATGTGGATTAAGGTAAAAAAGAATGGACAGAGGGCTTTCCTGGAAGGGGGGGTGGGGTAACCAGGAGCTCTTTGACCTTTTAGCTCTGGATCGCTGTGGGCACCTTGTCAATGGGGCATGTGCTGTGGTACCCAACCTGACCAGGCCAGATGGCACAAGTTTTCAATAGAAAGCAACCTTGGGTAACAGAAAGGAGAAAGTAGTTTTTCTGCATAATTTCTGAAACTACACCAAAAAAAATCTACTACTATATTCATATCATGGAGTAGCCTATGAATGAATCAGATCACCTGATGTGTCTTTGATTACCCTTTACTATGGCACATCTAAACAGACAACTCTGTTATGGTCTTGGCAGTGATTAACCGGTTCTCCTTCAGCTGTACACTTAAAAACTGCCTGAATGCAAGTTTGAATCAGTGAACACGGAAAACCACCATTCCTGACTCCTACCTGCCCATAGTACTACCTACAATCGGAAAGATGGAAAGGTGAAGAAACCTACCCATCCATCCATCCGTACTGGTTGTCCATTATGGGGCTATGGAGAGTCTGGAGCAGGGAGCAGAAGACTGGCCTGCACGCAGGGAGCAGAAGACAGTCCTGCACGCAGGGAGCAGAAGACAGGCCTGCACGCAGGGAGCAGAAGACAGGCCTGGACGCAGGGAGCAAAAGACAGGCCTGCACACCTGTCCCATTTTAGTAGTACATTTGTTATTTTGGAGACTTTTTACCTGCTAATCACCAAAGCCGAAATAGCTTTACTAATGCCAGATAATGCTAAATCCCAATCAAGAATAAAACCTACAGCAAAATATATTATACCCCGTGGCTAGTGGCTCAATGGTTAGTACTGTAAGCTCACAACTGCACTGTCGAGGGGGTTGAACCTAGCTCCAAGTTGTGCATGTGTGTGTGTGTGTGTGTGTGTGTGTGTGCATGTGTGTGTGTGTGTGTGTGTGTGTGAGAGAGTGATTTGGCTTCCAGTTCAGCTGAACTGGTGTCTTTGAAAGTGCCCACAGTCTATGCACCCTGTGATACACTGGCACCTGGTCGAAGATTTATGAAAAATAACTGACACTATGAAAGCTTCTCAGACAATATTAGTTGTGTTTGCTTTTGGGGAAGCAATGAATTATTGACAGAAGAAACAGCACTCATCTGCATTTGAGATACGGAGGATAACATTCAGGGTTGTGAAGCCTTACAACAGCATAACTTTATGTCACTGGGAGACTGTCAACTGATTACTCATCTGCTACTGCACCACCTACAGTGTTCACAATGATCACAAGAAAAACAAGAAAAAGAAAATCACTTTGATCCAGCATGCAAATCCAGTACAATGTCATTTTATTTAGGGTTTGGGTGGCCTGATTTATTTGTGAGGCATTAATACTGTTAGTTATATAGCAATTATCATGATCAGATTCTACCCATTTATACAGTTGAATATTACATGGTCAAGTTTTGGAACAATCCAGGTTAAATATCTTGTCCATCAGAACTGGTACATGATTCAGCAGAGTTTAACCAGTGATTCCATGTCACCTGTTACTCCACAGAAAGGCCAAAAGGCAGGACTGTACAAATGCTTGATCAGAGTCGGGTTTGCAGAGTGGAAAATGGAGGGCTGTGCGTGCAGATTCTTGTGTTTTCCCAACAGCAATGTGTTGCAGTGAATTTCCTCTCAGCACAGGAAGTCAGTTACATCTGCAGATGGCCAGTCTCTTACACAACCCCCCAGCGGACCTCTCAAGCCCCAACCGTCTCACCCAGATCCATTCACACTTCACACTGAGCTGGGGCTGCAGAAAAAGAGGTTGTGTTTCACATATTTAATGTAGCATGTTTGTCTGGACCTCTCAAAGTCGTGGGTTGAGGTCATTTTCATTTCCCTTAAATTTAGCCTTTATAATTTTCTAAATTCTCTTATTAAAAAAAATAACATGAAAATAGCTACAAATAAATATCTAAAAATGATAATAAATAATAATAATAATAATAATAATAATCTTAAAAATGATGTAGGTGACAATTCTGCGATTTTTTATCAGATTAATATTTTTGCCATGTTTGGCAAGATTGTTTCTGAAGGACGCAGAGCAGAATTTGGCTTGTGAATTGCAGTTACTGGAACTGAAGAGAACAAAAGACAGTTCAACGACCACAAGCTCCGCAGAGCTTAGGTGTAAAACGTGTGGTTACTTTTCACAAAATAAAGCTGGATACAGTTCACTAATATTTAGTAACAGGAGTAGAAAGAAAGACACTGTTTATCATATGGCTTCTGTCATGTTAGATCACAGGCTGCTGTGGTCTTAAAAATAGTCTCTGTACATTATGTTGGCTATAGGTCAGTGTTTAAGGCTTTGTTATAGACAAATGGAACAGAGCAAAGACAATAGAAAGAATGCATTAAGAGGATTCCATTTTTGTCCAGCTCTGATCTCAATGTATTCCTTATTCTATAACTGAATTTAAAAAAATGACTCATTGTAAGAACTGTCGCAACATTCAAAAATGACCAGGGCCCACACTCTGATCACTTGAGACATTCACAGCGGAAAAACAGCTGTTTTCATGTGCTTTGTCCTGCGCATTGAAACATCTCCCTGAAACCCCAGGACCACCCAGGAGCTAATAAGGGGAAGGACTGGTGAATATTCTAATTCTGTCTAACTAAATATGTGACCTATTTCAACATGAGCCTTAGAGTGACTTTTTTATTTTTATGTTCAGCATTCCATTTTATTAGCTGTTACCATCCCAGTTACAGCAAAGAATATTTAGGTCAGTGGACATACTAAGAAAATGGGTAAAATCAGAAAGTGTAAGTCATAAGTTGCTTAAAGATACACATTCACTATTCACTTGTACTTAACCCGGTAATAACAGCACCCAGAAACTGACCTTGCACACATAATCCAGGTTCCCCCTTTTGCTCGTACCACCCTGTGTAACCTGTAACTGACTGCCGTTTCACTGGGAGAGCTTAAACAAAGAGAAGCCCTATTCTGTGAGAGTCAAGCCTAACCCCAAACAGACCCATAATCACTGCTGTGTAATTTTAATGGCTCAGATGACAGTTAAGTGATGATGCTATATATATATATATATGTATGTATGTATAAATGTATATGAAACTCTGGTATACCATAATCCTTTGCGTTGGCACTGTGTTCATGCCCAGCTGCATGCTGGCTGTGGCTTATTAACTCCTGATTCTGACGATTGACATGCTAGCGAGTTTGGCGTGGGTGGTGACGAGGTTCACTGCAGGGGCACTGAGGACAACTGGACTATGAAGAGTCCACAGAGAGCAAATATATATATATATATAATTTGTTATGTGGTTTTACATGTTAATTTGTTGTCATTTTAAATGTGTGCATGTACAGTGTGTGCATCTATCAAAAGTTCATTTGGATTTGAAAACCGGTTTAACCGATTTCACTTAAAAGAACAAGTCCATCAGCAGGATTTGTTCATGACATCACTAGTACAAATCAGTCAGAAGTCGTGCAGAAACAGAAGAGCATCCAGAGAGACCAGCTAGAGAATCACAGGTGAAGACAGAGCAAGTCAATGGTTGCATAAGCTCCAGTAGCAGAGGTCTTCCTCTCTGTCTTACCTTCCTTTCAGCCCGTGCTGCTGGACTGCGATAAAATTTGATAGGGCCATTTTTAAGAATTTATAAACATATTCATAAGGCATTATAATGCATTCAGAAATCATTTTAAACATGGTGACAAACCTATTTATAAAAAGACATACCACATTATAGCCATGTTTATTATGCATTGTGATTGCTTTATGAAACTCTCATTTGTAATGTACTATAGATACCTTTATAATGCAGTTATAAAGCATCCATGCATTAAGCTAATACTAACCATTATAACTGCATTACAAAGATATCTATATAGTGCCTTACTTACTGGCCTTAAATAAAGTGTTACTGGAAATGTTACCATGATTGATATGTAACATGAAGTGTTATGTTGCCCTTATGTATCTTATTTTATCGCTTTGTGTTGTAACGTATCCTGATGTACCGTACCAGGGGTGCGTGTGGGATTTTATCTCAGGCTAAGCTGTCTGGACTGCGTTACACTGCATGACAGGAAGAGGAGGTAGAAAAACAGCTCTTAAAATAAAGAGGTCCTGTATCTCAAAGCGTGATTGGTTGGTTACCTGGATAACATGTTGTATTTAAGGTAGATGGACTTTATCTTTGTTCACTTACATTTAGCCCAAACTACCTTAAACCTGATAAGATATACGGCTAAGTAAGAAATCCTGTTTCTTGATACAGGGCCCAGAGTGTGCCCTTTCTGTTCGGCAAAGTCGATGCGACAGTCCCATTTCATTAATGATCATATTGGTAGTGGTGCACCAGTGCTGAAATTTTGACTGATTCTGATATATTTTCGGCTAATGTTACCAATACCATATACATTTTTTTTGGGATCTGAAATGCCTGAAATGTCCGGGATTTCACTTTGTCTCGTGTTGACATTTGCATTCTACGCTCAGACAATTTTCTGATTGAATATTTGCCTTGTTTTGACGTCTCTCTTAGCGTCCTGCACTGGGTGTCCTGTTTTTTAAAAATAGAGCCACCTACCAAAGACAATTCGCAATGCAAAATAATAATATGGTGAAATATGTTGTTCAAGAATTGTGAGACAGTATCGTGATTCTGAGTGTAACAAAAACAAGTGATTCGTATTTTACCCAGAATCGTGCAGTCCTCTTTTTATGTTTCTGTTCCAGGCGTAATGAGGGAAACCAGACGCATACATTCACATCACATTAGACACATAATAACAAGTCTGAATGCCAAGAGTACGTTCAGTCTGTATGAACATTCAGCTGCAAGCCCCCACCACTTTACCGCATCTTCATTAAACAACCAATACAGATTGTTATTCAAGTGTTAAAAGTAGTTATTTATTAAAGTAATAGAGTTTGGTTTAAAGATTAATCATAAAACGGTTTCTCTTTATCAAAAGTTTAAATCTATATAGTCACAGTCAGGAATAGGGCTTAGAACAGTGTGTTAGATCTGAAGGAATCTATTTCAGGTTTTTGCCCTCAGGTGGTTTTCCTGTGGAAAAAGGGGCAGGTGTGCATGATATACGAGTACAGAAGAGGTGCAACAGCTGGGAGGGAATCGACAGCCAGGCGCTGCACCTGCACCGGCCTCTAAAGGGACCTCTCAGCCTGCGCAGAGAGTCTGGCTGCTAGCCTACCTACAGCAAGGCCGTTTGGAACGTAACTCATTCATAAGTAGGGGAGTGTCTATATTATAATAAATACCTTTTCACATTTAAGATTTTGGCTCCATATTAAACACTAAACCTTTTTCTGATCTTACAATATTTTTAAATAAAAAAAGAAGAACCTGCAAGGTCACCTTTGCATCGCTCCATGTGCTCCAGAACCTGCAGGGTCACCTTTGCATCGCTCCATGTGCTCCAGAACCTGCAGGGTCACCTTTGCATCGCTCCATGTGCTCCAGAACCTGCAGGGTCACCTTTGTATCGCTCCATGTGCTCCAGAACCTGCAGCTTTCTGCAGGAAGTCTAGCACTTCCTTATGTATTTTGACACTTCACCAATCAGTTTTTTTTGTAGATAATATACAGTTTGTTTTGATCAACCCACATTAAAAAGAGTGACTGTCATTTTAGATCCTGCAATGGATTAACAAAGGTGTATTTATGCTAAACTGCTCTGCCTGGATCAAAGTGAGGTTCTCTTTTTGAGGTGGACCCATTCAGGAAGGCAATTCCTATGTTGAGATCCTTGGAGGAGCTTCAGGTATTAGTTCAATATGATTTTCACTGTATCACACAGCAGAACACTGGAGTATTTAACCTAAACACTTTTCTTTGGGATATTCCAGGGACCTTTAGGTTAAAAACTCTGAACTAATTTAGGCCTATGATGTAACCTTTTTAACTTCCCACTTCACAGGTTGTTATCTGTTAAATAAAATATTAAACAAAGGAAGGAAAATGTGTCTTTGTAAAGAGTTTTTTAATATACATAAACAGAATATTAGTATCATAATATTAAGGCAAAATGTTCGTCATCTTCCTTTTGTACAAACTGAAATATTATCAAGTGGACTAATATTTAAAATATGATGTACAAATATGAAAAATACAATAGTAGCTGCCCAGTGCTACAAAATAAATGTTGATCCCTCTCAGTTCTAAGTAGCATCACCGTAAACCTGAGTGTTCAGAAGCATAAATACACCTGTTTCTCCTTCACAGTCCATGGCAGAGGCCTTCATGCATGAACAGGAAGTGTGGTTCGTACTTTTCCCCTTCTAGCAGAGGCAGGGGGTGTCTTCCCCTTGTATAACCCCCAGAACACAAATTGTTCTTTAGGCCAGTAAAGTGGCCATGGAGTGAAACACAGCAGGTGAGAAAGCCGGCCTGCTTTGTACATCTGGACTGTTTCATGGACTTTGCCATTATGATGTAGTTGGCTGATTACACTCATCTGTTGAAAGCCAAAAGTTATGCTGTTGTGAGGGAAGGGGCGGGACTACCCCAGGAGGTTATTTGGTCATGTGACTGCATGGGTTCATTGCCTCCCACGTGCTCCTGGTTATATATATATGTGGTGTATGGTGCCTTTTTGCCCCCGGAAGTCTGGACCCAAGGGAAGCTCAGCAATCATGATTGACAGACAGTGATTAATTCTGGAGAATTGGGTACAGCTCATCTCCCTCCTTATAGGCAGAAAAGGGGAAGGATCCATAACAAAATCTAGGTTAATTATCCAAGTCTTATAGATCTCTGCTATAGCTGAGACATATTTCCAACTGTTGTGTATTCCCTTATGCAAACCACATACATGTTTCATTTCACATCAATTAAAACAAATACCATTGTATTGTTCCAATAGCATGCTGGGATAAGGCTGTGTGTGAACATTAATGTTGACAATAGGGTTCAATGTTACCTGTTCTCCTTAGTCAGGTTTAGTGAAATTCAGAAGTTCAAGCCAATGGCGAACCTACAAAGCAATTTATGCCTGAGAATTCTCCCTACATTGAGTGAGTTGGTTAGTACCTTTAGTAGCCAGACGTGGCATAGCTAACGTAAACAATGCAATGTAAACAATTTAAAAAATCTTTGTCTTCCTGTGAGATGAAGCAGATTCACTAATGGATTACAGAAATTTCTATGCTCAACCTATAAGCTATTCTGAAAAGATTCATACGACCTCTTGCAAGGCCTCCAAGCACTCAAACCCTACAAGCTGTTGTAGATCTTGACCAGCAAAACCGCTTACGAGAAAAAAAAAACAGGAAACAGAATTAGCCGCAACAGGAAATATGGTGCCTTTCTTCTGTATGTTTTTTTTTGTTGTTCTCAAAAAAACCATCGCTGATCAATGTAAAAATATCATTTTATCTCACAAACTGTAGTTAGATATATTTTTCCAGCTATTTTAAACAGATTCCTTTTTTTTAAATAATGTGTACGTGTGTAAAGAAGCATTTCAAACCACTGAAACTGTATAAACAAAAGTGTAAGCAATATGACAAGGCTATATATCAGTATAACACCAGAATACCAATGTAATACTGTTCATAGCTTACACTGGAGATCAAAATTAGAGAATAATTTATGAACATGAGATTTTTTTCAGAAATAGTGTCATTTTACATTTGAAGGAATTACTCTTGTTGCTATACCACGCTGCTGGAACAGTCCGGCTTTGTCTTTCATGGGTGACCAGCCTTCTTGAGGGACTTGAATTAGCTTGTGACTTTGTGAAAGTGCAACATTCAAGAGCGACCAGCTTCTCTTGCTGTGCCTGATAGGGTCTCACCCCTTCGGCCTTCGTCTGGACAACCTGCTGCTGGAAGGTTCCGGTCACCTTAGAACAGCTCAACATCTTGCAAAGTCATTGATAACTGCAAAGTTAGGCTACGAGTTAAACAGGGTTTGTCAGATAATTAGGTACCTGAACGTGTTCTTTAATTATGATCAGTGTTCCTTTTCAAATATATCATTTAAGTTTCTTATACTGTGCTTCTAAATTTACGTAACCTATGACATATGGTTAAAATCCTGCTCTTTTGCTCCTGTTTGGATAACTTCCAAGTAGGACTACATAGTGACCTTGACATTTAGGAAATTGTAGGTTGTTCTCTAATTTTGTCTCCAATGTCTCCAATCTCCAGTGTATATGTAAATGTTAAAATTCTGTCCAACATAAAAACAATAGGGTTTTGAATGAAGTTTTTAAAGAAAATCCACTTCAAAATGTACTAAAACTAGTATAAATCCAGTTTAAACAACTCTTCATTCAGCATATGGAATATAGGATTAAACATGCACAGAATATACACTGTCATTAAAATGTGTGTTTCTTTTAACTTCCAAATAACAAAGAAAATGATGCATTCGGACAACCATTTTAATTTCCTTCATTCCCAGAAGATGCCTCTTAAATTCAGGTTAAATAAGGCTTCGTGACTGGTGAAAAGTATTGCAACACACAGTCAAATCTGGAGCAGTGCAAATTAGTCAAAAACTTCCTTTAATTAGACTTTGAAGTTGTTCCTTGAGTATTTTGTTCTTCTCTGATAGTAACCAGGCTGTAATTTACTGACTTCCTCAAAGATGTACACTAAAAAATGGCAAAAAGAGAGAACATGTCTCTATGCCTCTGCTGGAGACTCATTGTCCCACAGCCAATCTGCACCATTGAAAGGGGTTTTTGTGGTCTTTCTATTGATTTTACAGGCACTTTGAAAATTGGAACTGTGGCCAAACTCCCATTCCTCTTTTGAGGCTTTCAGTCTCAGAGTGCGGTCATCAAGATCAATGGCTTATGTAGTACATTGTTAAGAAGGGAGAGAAATGTACCAGTCATTCCCTTTTGCCAATCAAACACTTACCGGTCCATCGCTTGGTCCTGCTAAGCTCTATAACTGTTGAGCAACAGAGTAATTTAGGTAAAAGTCCAGACCAAGGTTCTGTTTCAACCAACCAGTTGAGCATAAAGAGTCACAGTCACAGAATATTCAACTGGTTTTTTGAAACAAAATCCCGGTCTGGACCTTCACTGTTTGGATCTGAATTATCGAACTCTGTTGAGCAAAAGGAAAGCTGATCACCATCACAGCCCACGGCAGTGATGTGTTGCAGAACATCATTTGCTGTGGATGTGTTATAGCCCAAAGTACAATTTAACCTAACTTTATTGTTTAAGTCCAAACCCTGAGACTCTGGCTGAGATAAATAGTTGAATGGTTTAAGGGTGGACACCAAAAGTAGTAGTAAATCATAGTTTTATCAATGTTAAATAAATGCAGCCTTACCTGCAAATACAAATAAAATCAGTGACATGTTTTGCAATAATATTGTTAATCTGTTCATTTTCAGTCCAGTCCAGTGTCAGTTGCAAATATGAAATAATGGTAATGTTTCTGATTGGGCCCATCTGCAACACATTTTCTCAGGCACATTAAATCCCACAAATATGTTTCAGATAACACCTGTCAGGATTGAACGGGGCTTCAAAACAAAAGCTGACCCCCAAAGAGAGGGAAGTTCCTGGTTTTTCGCACATCCGGCTATGGTAAGTTTCTGTTCACCTCTTTCACAATGACACAAACAGGCATCGGACAGCCGTCTACGGTGGATCCAAACATCTCACTTCTTATTCCCGATTCCTCATTTTGTCCTGTTCTATTCACTTTATGGGTGTGAGTTTTACAGGAGCCTATTGACCATTCAAGATAAAATTTGGCAGTGAGTGGTTGTGGTTTGGCAGGTGTTAGTCACACGATTTAGTAACAAAAATAAAAGGAATGGATTCTGACTGATATTCCTGAGATCTAAGAAGATTTTTCCATTTTTTTTTTTTTATACTGACCCCTTAATGGAATTTTAGCACTATATAATAATGTATTGTATACAACAATGCAGTGATGCCAGATAGTTTGACACATTTAATTGGTAAAGATAAATACATGGGGTTTAATATTAATGACCATGAGTTCTCATAGACGGATTTTGGCAGATGCTGGTTTGATAGTATCCATGGAAATGATTTTCTGATTAGTTTTTCTGGACTTTGCTAATGATCACTGGGGTGTCATGGGAATTTCAGCTACAGCAGTAGAGCTGAACCTTGTGGAGATCCCTTAAAAAGTGAGTGGAGCCTTCAGAGGCCCAATTCTCTTTCATTTAAACCAGGACCTCCTTTACAGAATTTTTTTCAGTATGATTCCCCTGAAAACCCACACCTTGCTCAGTGGTGAAGACACACCAGGTTTACCACATCAAAGGCTGTGTGGTGTGAGTAAACATGTCTGTTGTTCAACAGTCTTGGTTGGCCTGCCTTGACTGAAGGTCTTTATCTACCAAAGCACACTTCCTGCTGATATACAGCCGCTGAAGCAAGCGGCAACGGCGTCTTCAGCCACCAGAAGAACCACCAGATTTTAATACGCTCTTTTTGTCTTTGCCTAGACTCTGTCGCCCAAGCTTTTCCTATATTGCCACCTTCATGAAGCGAGATGCCAATCTTCAAGGCACCTTCCCCAAATCTAGAAAGCAATCCCAGACAGGGCTGCATTGTGAAATCCTTCACAGTGTCATATTGGTGCCAAGCATTCTCTCACTTAATAATGAACAGCATTAATAGGGATTCAGTGGACTCCAAATGAATAAGTGGTGGTGTGTGGGGGTGTTACTAATTTGGGAATAAAGTTTTAGGACTCCCCCCACCCATGGTGTAGTTTGGGCTATTTGGAAAACTTCCAACTACTGTAGATCATGTGGTGCAGTAATGTGACTCTGCAGGGCAGAATTGGTATTGATCAGAAGAGCCATCATGTGACTGGTAGTTTCCTGAAGTTACCTTACAAGCCTAAGGGATGCATCAAGGCACCAACCATTTAAAAAACTTTAGTTACAAGGGTACCAGTTAGCATTTTGATAAGAACAAACATCTACCAGGTCACCAATCATTAATTGGAATTAGAATTTGATGATCAGTGATCAGTGTTAACACACCACAGCACACAGTGCGCAACAACGAAATGTGTCCTCTGCATTGAACCCATGTATGACTTTCGTGACATAGCAGGGGACAGATAATTTAGCGCCCGGGGAGCAGTGCTTGGGGACGGTACCTTGCTCAGGGTACCTTAAAATTCTCATTTTATGGTGTAACTGACTGTTTTATAACACATGACGACATCTTAATCCTAAATGTGTCCCAGATACTGGATCCTCAAAAAAGTGATAGTTACCTAGATAATTAATGGGAAATTATTCACCAAACGTTACACTTTTTAATGATTAATTCTGTTTTATACAGTGACAGGAATAATCATTTTTTTCTTCATGGAAACAATGGAAATAGGAAATAAAGAATATAGATAGTGGCCTCACCCCATACATACATAACAGTTGCTAGAGCTCAATATGAATCTAACTAAATTTGATTTTCGGAATGAAGGTTAATGTTTCCATCATCAGTTCAGTCAGCAAACCTATGCCAGTTGCAATTCCCTTCATCATGCAAGAAGGTTCTGCTGTGTGATTCCCTGAAGGTGTAATGGGCTGCTGAACCATGTCTAGTCATGAGACTCCCTCTCCAACTGCAAGAAACGCCTCAAGAGCCTTCTGTTCCATGAATTCCTCTACCTGACTGGTGCCTCTTTACATTCCATGAAGGTTGAAGCACTTCTGGTTCGGGAATAGTCTTAGAGGGCATCACGGAAGACTTATTAGGCTGTTTCTGTTAGAAGTTGTGCAGCTCCTGCTGGAATACTGCTTTCATCCATTGGAATCTCAGTCTAGCCACGCTTTTGCCTAGTTGATTCTTTGACAGCACATACGTTTGTAATCGCTTTAGACAAAAGCATCTGATAAATATGTGAAATGTAAATGTAAGTTCTGAGATTTACAGCAACTGGTATACTGATGAAAGCTAAAATATTTAAGCTATACAGACTTTTTCAAACTGAAAAAGAATAAGAATCGAATATAATAGAAGAGTATAAAGGCAAAGCAGTAAGTGGTCATGTGATACAAGCAATTCCAGAAAAACCTGTAAATATGCATGTGTCACCTGGTCACTGCAAGGACTGACCTGGGCACAAGGCCCAGGATATTAACGGGCTACGTTATAATGTCAGCGATGCTGCTGCTGCCCTTTTAACTAACCACTTAACAACAACTACGAATACAATTTCCTTCGTGAAGTTTTTTAAAGCACAATCCCACCATGTTTTGTTTAAACTTTCTCTTATATTTACCTGGCCACAGTAAGCTGCTTCGTGTCCTGTTTCAGATGAAGTACACTAAATTGAAGAACGTACTGCAGTAAATATACTACTAAAGGCTACTAGAAGGAGCCGCTAGGGATTTTATCGCCGTACAATTTTTTTTTTAGTTTTGTAGAAACTACTACTTGACAAGTACTTCACTGAGACAGTGACTCACAGGAACGCCGGTTCTCAGTCTCACACACACACAGACACACAGACACACACGAAAAAGAAGCCAAGCTGGGCTGGTCACATGCTTGCTACCAAGAAGACAGGCAATGGAGAGGGGAATTTCCGAAAGTCTGCCACAGTCAGAGCGACGGTGCAGACAGTGAAAAACACACGGTGGCAATTCTATTCTCTGAAGAAGAAACCAGCCCACTCGCCACACTGTTGAGCAAGTAAATCATGTGAAAGAAATGTTAGGGGAATATAAACAGGCATCAGAGCAACACTGGATATTTGGAGGACAACATTATGCACAAGATCACAGAATGTGTAAATGTCCTGGGATGAATCAGCCATTCCTACATCCATTCATCCATACATTTTTCATAACTATTCATCCAGTGCAAAGTCACAGCAGATGATGAACCAACTTCTCCTACATATATAAAATCAACAATTAGCTTTTTAAAAACATATTATCAACACCCATTGTCCTTATTGTACATTTGCTTAGGGATGTCTTTCTATCACTGGTATAACTAAACAACTAAGCTGTAAATGTGAAACAATAAAGGTCCTTTATGGAAGGAGGCTGCCACAGTGTATTTGGAGGAATTGCTACGGGCTTGCAGCAGTAGAAGGGTGGGGTGGGGTGGGGTTTGCGGGGGGTGACCTTGCTGAAATGTCTGTAAAATTGGAAATGTGTTGTTGTTGTTGTTTTTGCTAATGTGAATTTATATAAATTGCTTTTCAGTCTCCATAAGATGCCTTAAGCCATAGAACCATCGCTTGAAGAGACATTGAAAATGCACGGTGCCCCAAAGAGCAAACGCATATAAGAAACCCTCTCTGTGTGGCTCCTGTATGTCTTCAGCTCTTTCCCTGAAGTTCCTCTTTCTAAATACATTGCTTAAGTAAGTCTAAAGATGACTCACCTTATCTGAAACAGCCTTGCACTGGCTTAACCCTTGTGCTACAGTGGATTAACCCATACGATTCCCAATCTCAGCTTCCACGAGGCTTTAAATCTGAGTGTTAGAGTGTCATTTCAAGCACCGACATTTCAAAGAACTCACAATGAAAGTTTTCATTACACCCATAAAAAAGTAGCTCTGTGTTTGGGGTTTGACCCGAATATACTTTATATAGAAGAGGCCTTTCTTGCAGATTAAGTTACACATTCTCTTGTTGCCATATCAAGATGCATAATTTCGGTGACCATTTAAAAGGTTCTGTTGTTGAGTGTTTCAGCCTAAGAGCCCTGGGCCCACTCACAATGAATTTACACTTTAGGACAAGCGGTTGCCATTTGACTATGTTTCTAAAATACATCACATGGAAACTTTGATTTGAGATACAAATCAAATGCTCCACCTTGTGGCCGACAACAGGATTGTATCACACTATATTTTCCCTGGCAGAAGTTAACTATACAACTACGGCAGCAACCAACATGCTACCACTACTGCCTTCATGTGGAATTTACAGGATACTTGTGTGCATTCCATTCTGCAACGTCTGCTACAAACATTTTTGTACTTACTATTTTTGTAAACTCACTTTTGTACTGGGCTTTCAATCTGACTTCTATATTTATCTGAGTTGTTTACCAGTAATAAAAGGTATCTGTGTCTTTAGGTCTCTAGTTTACGTTGAAGACAGTCATGTTTGCCTGCTACTTTTCCCACCGAAGTACTGAATTTGTGTGTTGTTCTCTGTTTGAAAAAATGCAGACAATAATGAATGGGTCTCAATCCCCCCAGAGCATATATGCCTATTTTCCATTAAAAAGTCGCACAATACAAGCATGTACAGGCAGGCGCCGAGTTACTGTTCCCCAAATATCTGTGTTTAAGTAGAATTTGTAGATAAATCAGAATACGAATACAGTACATAATAATAATAATAATAATAATAATAATAATAATAATAATAATAATTGCTGAAGCCACGCAATGTTTTCATAAGCATCACAGACTATTTTTTTAATAGTCAGGCCTTATGGCTGTCCATTTGTAAGTCCTTCTTGTACCTGAGAAAGAAACACATGGCAGATAAATGGCAGCCTTATATTTCTTCACAGACTTTTATCTGAAAATCAAATCAAATTTATTTATAGAGCACATTTGAAAACAACAATGTTGACCAAAGTGCTTTACATTTAAAATAAACGTCAGCCCCACATTCATCAGCTCTACCTGTTGTGGATGCTGCAGGCCGCCTGGAATCTGTTATTAAAAATCAGATCTCCTATGCATTTGGCACATTACAGTCTACAGTTGTCCTGACGGAACCAACACAGTCCAGCAGCCAATGTGAGGACACTGTGGGTTCCCAGAATGACATAGCGTTCTTTGACGGAAATGTCTCTGTAGCCGTTTAGTAAATTCAGTGTATTTATGAGATCCTGTCTGAGGTGAAGATGAATGATCCAGCTTCTTTGATGTGGTGTTTGGCTTGTGCTTGTAGGTTTTCTTTTAGCAGAAACACAACCATTGCTCTTCCCTTTCAAAAGTTTAGTCTTACCATTCTTTTTACAGCTGACTTCATTATCTGATTAAATTGGTTCCTCTTCTTTTCAGAGGGGTAGCACGGTCGCTCTGGGTGGCACCGTTACCGCAAAGCCCACCCAGAATGTACCCCAGCCCGGTGTCATCTGGGATAGGGCCCAGGGCCCCCGCAATCCTGACCCTGATAAATGGCTCAAAAGTGGAATGATCATCATTATTCCAATTTCAATGTTTACAATGTGATAATTCATATATTTAAGGGTAAACTCTGATGGAAATTACTCTGATATTTATTAACATACATTTTGCTTTATGGTCTTGTAAAATGGAAAAATGTTGCTAATGAATGCAGAAAAGGTTCATGTGAATTACTCAGCACAATATTAACTTAGCCTGCAGGCAAAATCAAATTTTATTCCACATGCTTTTAGTTGCATGCCATTGGCATCACCAAACTGCCCTTTGATGTGTATGTATATATATATATATATGTATGTTTCCTGTGATAGGTTGGGATCCCACCCAGAAAGTACCCCAGCTGTTCCACTAGGGATATGATCCAGGTCACGCATAATCTTGACCATAATTCACAGCCACAGAGTGGATGGATCATTGTTAAAGTTAAACAAAAATCTACTATCTACATAAGCCTTGATTTCTCCATCTCTGGTGAAGCTGGTAAAAATGTAATGTATTTTTCTACAGTGTCATTTTGTAGAGTATGAGTCAAGTGAGCGGAGATATTCCCTGCGTTTAGCATCACCTTTTACATTATTCATTCAGGTTGCTGTAGACACATGACCAGTGTTTATCTGACACATGGACTTAGCACGGGCCTGGATGATGTCTGTGATGATGTCTGTGATGATGTCTGTGATGATGTCTGTGATG
>JAABNY020000008.1:2172918-2183325 GCA_015164015.2 Brevimyrus niger | reverse complement strand
CTCGCTTCTTGGTGAAAATGCAAGCCGGATATGTTTCTGTGGTAAAAATCTTTGCTAAGCAACCGTCGGATCCCTGAGTGGAAGCTGTGGCAGCTTGAGGCTACCCCCTGCCCCCCCACTGCTTGCTCCAGATGCTCTGCCCAATGGGGCTGCAGACAGCTGGTGAAAACTGGAACCCAGACGGTGACTCTTGGTCTTTTTTTAGTTCTGGTCGTGAGGCTGCTCCGGCTGCTCTTGAGTCTGTTGCTTAGGTTTCACTGCAGTCTTATCTCTGCCGCTGGAGGTATAGTCTCCCAATGTGTTGTGCTTTTCACTAAACAACTGCATTTTAATTGGCCGATGGTATAACCCATTGCAATACTATTCACTTAATTGTTCCAATGCCTGTAGTAAGACGAGCTTTTAGCGCAATGGCACATATGCAAAGGTTTTGCGTTGTACATAAAATAGTATAAATAACCAGTTTGACTGTTAGTAACTAAGTGGTATACGTAATCCAGTCTTGAGACATATTAGCGGACCAGCCAGGATTATAAATAACCAGTTTGACTGTTGGTAACTAAGTGGTATAGCAGTTTGACTGTTAGTAACTAAGTGGTATACGTAATCCAGTCTTGAGACATATTAGCAGACCAGCCAGGATTTTGCTCCCTGCAGAAAAATCCAAATGACGCCTACAACTGTGATTCATCCCATAATTACCTAGATGGCTTGTTGCCAAGGCAGATAATGAGCAGCATAATTAGTTCTTGCCCCCCCCCCCAAAATACAGTTGAAAGTGAGGGTGGCCCGGATCAGGTTCCTCACCCTGGTCTAATAACTGTAGCTATTTGAATTTGAATACCATCGGCAGCTTCATGTACTTTGAACGTTTACTCTCAGTAGCGAAGGGCCAGTTCACCCCAACTGATCAAACCCAAAAGATGTGTTTTAGGGGAGCTTTAGAGGCTGTTCTGCTGGGAGTTGCCTAGTTTTGGTGATATTGGCCATAGAAACGTCTTCTCTCGAATATTATGGGACTGTATGGTATTGTTTCTGTGGTGTTTAAAACGCCAAGAAATACATTAGAAAAATTCAACAGCGATGTCTCTTACAAAAAATCCTAACCTGGTTACTCAAGATATTGCTGGGGTGCTTGTCTGTGCAGTGGTGTGTGGAGTTTGGTAGAAGAAAATAGTCCAGGGCTACATTAATCTGCTCACTACAAAGTCTGTGGATTATCGTAAGTAAATTATTGTGAGTAAATTATTTCTGGTAAGAGACGATGCAGGTGAATGTTTTTAAATGTATTTTTTAAACCAGTTATATCCAGTGAAATGCGACCTATACCGTTTTAGTCACTTTGGAATGTCTATGCGCAGGCTTTCCCCCTTCTGACCCCCCGCCCCCTGGCTGAAGGCTAGCAGGAGTTTCCATGCCACTTAAGTGTTTTCCACCATACTTTGGCTAAATATAAAACTAGACAAAAAAAAGCTCAGGCAGGCTGCTCCCTCACGGTGGTTGGGCTGGGCTGTGGTCTTCGCTTTTCTGAATGAGCCCTTTAAAGAGCCACATGAGGAGTTGAAACTCTGAGCATGTGTGTGACCTACATGACACCATGTGGTGTTACTCTATAAAAGTAGGCAAAAATTAATGATGCCTGACCATCCTTATTGCATGTTGTAATTTCCACACCTATGTGGTTATTTGTGGACCTGGACCCGTCCTGCCTGTTTCATGGACGATTCCTTTTACACAAGAGCATATATTTTACTGTTTATGGGCCGTGTGATTTAATTTATGTACATAGATTTGCAAACGAGCAGATTGTGGTCTTCATGATATGTATGTTGGAATTTTTTGTTTTTGTATTTTTATTGTTTGTGGTTTTTGCATGAAGGGCTTTTGTAAGCCTGTTGAAAGCGGAGTTAGGGTTAGGGTTAGGGAAGGGCTTTTGTAAGCCTGTGGAAAGTGGAGTTGCCAAGTTGGAAAATAAAGAAGTGAGTGATGGCCAGAGGATGAGGGAGAGCTTCTGCGCGCGTCCTGCTGGAGCAGGCCCCCGGCTTGGCAGTACTGTTCAGGAATGCGATTAATCACCACCGTTATCGCTTCTAAAGGCTGACATTTTAACTATATGGACCGATCATGACAAATTTGCACCAGCAGATTTGCTAAAAATGTATTGATTGGTATTTAAAATAAAATGGTAGAAGTGCAATATTCTGGTGGCTAAACCAGTCTGCCAGTGGGACATGGTGTCTGGTTCTGCTGTTGAAATTCAGACTGCAGGTAATTTCAAAAGAGGTTGCTTAGGTATAATAAGTCAGCTGTCGGCCTCAGTGGGTGCAACTATATGTGTAAGAAGCTATTACCTGTGTAGTTATTGAGTAATTTAGTTACACTTAACCACATAAAATGTGTCCTTTAAAACTCTGGAATACTGACAGTGAAAATGTTAACCAAGGTTAATGACTTGTGAGTAACAACATAATTCAATAAAAAGACAAACACATGGACACCTCGTGATCAATATAACATTTTCATTTGTGTTTTTCTTTATTTTTACATTCTACCATAAAACTATGATTCTATAAAAGGAGTGTGGTATGCTGAAGTAATTGAATTGTAGAGTATGTTTTTCCCAGAATAAAACTGACTCTAATTAGGCTTCACTTATTCAATTAAATGTTTGTTAGCATCATTAGTACATCTGAAGACCCCAAGTCTCTAGGTATTGAACATCTGTGAATCAGAGCAACTATTAGTTTTTCGCAGATCCATTGAGTGCAAATATTGCTCTTGTGGTGACTGAAATTATGTTCATAGTTAGGTTTATAGTATGTTTATGGTTTACTGTTTTTTTTTTTTTTGTCATGGCCTTTGTGAAATATTTATAGCACTCGGAACACCAAAGCTTCTTTCCTTTTGCAGATCTGCTCGTGCTCAAAAGTCAACCTGTATACTAAGTCCAGCTCTGGGCAGACAATCAGATCGCCGGAGAGTTGGGCCACACACACGAATGGCCACTGTCCCGATGGCCATTCTGCTCTGGAGACAAAGGGCATGCCACTTCCAACTCCAGAGAAAATAAAGGTGGGGAGGAGAACTGTGGTTTTTTTTTCCCTTAATGTCTTTCTTTGAGTCCCAGGCAATATTTACGGTATTTTATTTACAGATGCACTGTAATATGTATGCTGAGAATAAAATGGTGATTACTGGTATTGATTGAGCTTGGTATTTTGAGACGGGTCTTGCAGTTATTGGAGCCGTCGATCTCTGCGACTTTGGCTCATTTTACAAGCTGAGCTATCTCCCTTTGCTGTGCTTTGAGAAAGACCACCATTGCATATGTGTCTCACTTGCCTTATTCTTTCTCGTGTCAGCATGAGCAGATGGTCTAGAGCTCCACCCATAACATTCATAAACTTTGTCTGTTCCTGAGTCCAGTTATAGGCACTGCAATGCCGTTTGGGCAGCGCCCTGTTCATACAGAGAGGTCTTGGCGAGCGTTCCATGGTGGTTCCGATGTATTTGTGGTTGCGAGGGGAAAAGTTTTAAAACTTTAATGCCTCATGAACTAAAGAATATCTGATTGTACTACTCCAGTTTCATGTGAGATGCTAGATACAAAATATCTTGCAGTATTGATGTTCTGTATCTTTTTTTATTTATATATTTTTTATATATAATATACATAACATTATTATTTTTGACAGACGAGTGGTTATTTAAACCTCCTGGCCAATTGCATTGACAACTTTACTCATGGGCTGGCAGTCGGAGGAAGCTTCCTGGTCAGCAAAAAAGTAAGTTTGTGCTGCAGGAAAAATCAAATGTTCAAAAAAGGTGAATGTGGGTCCCATGTTCTGTTGTTGTCAGGACAAGAAATGTTTCCTATTGTTAAAGCACTTACTAAGGCCTTACGATGATATTTGGGGTGGCAGTCAGCCTCGTTTGTCTTCTATAGTGAATATTATCATTATCAGTCATCATCAGTAGTAGTAATAGTGCTTTAACATTATCATTATTACAATTACAATTATCATTATTATGGTAGTCTCTTTTTATGGCTTTTTGTGGTAATTCAGGAAGTAAAAACACTAACTCTGGTGTTTTTTTTATTCTTCATAGAGTTTATTTATTTGTTCTTCTATTAACAGTCTAAGGTTTCTATTAATGCTATTTGTAAGAACATAGAGAAAGAACTTTCATCTGTCCTCCTGCGATAGATGCAGGACATATTAATTCAGGCATGTGTATCAAGAGACTAACTGAAGTCTGCCCACAAACCTCTGTCTCAGGCTGGTGTCTTCTTCCTGTTATGTGTGTCAGCCTGAGAGCACAAGCCCTCGCCATTCCCTTAGACTTGGGTTACTGTTGAGCACGCGGCCGCACAACACAGGGATCTGAATAAAATTCCGTTTCAGCACATACTTGAAACAGTTGTTGCCATAGTTGTGTCACCTTGGCAACATGAAAAATGTGACTGGCCATAAACATGGAGCAGCTGGTCCCTGATGTCTGTGTTTCCTGTTATCCTAACAGGTCGGTGTTCTGACAACATTCGCCATTCTCCTTCATGAAATTCCTCATGAGGTTTGTAAATACTAGGCCACCTCTGCATAGTTGTGTTGACTAATGTGGGGGTGCTGCTGGTTCTCAAGTATGCTGTTAATCCTCAGGACATCTACGTTTTATCACCCCCCCAATAGAAGTGGGGAGAGATTTGGGGCAGAAATTAAGCCTGATATCCCCTCCTGGCCTCTGTCCCTTGCTGTAAACAAGGCTCTGTTTCTCTCTCTGTGGCTGTCGGCCTTTTCTCCAGTCTGCTTCTTGAAACACAAGACTTGCTGATTTGTAGTGAGTGCAAACCAGTGCATTCTACCATTACTGAAAAACAGCACAACCCTCACAGTCTTCTCGATTAATTCTCAGAGCTAACCACTGCTACCGTGAATATATTCCCTGAATTGCTTTTGCTTCTGTCTTGTTATACGTCTTATAATACGTTAATACGTTAATTTTGCCAGGAGGCTGTAACTCAAGACAGGATAGGGGCTCATAATTCTCTAACTGCTTAGCTGAATTCCTGCCTTTCAGGTGGGGGACTTTGCCATTCTGCTGAGGGCGGGGTTTGACCGCTGGAGGGCAGCCAAAATGCAGCTGTCCACGGCTCTAGGGGGGGTTCTGGGTGCTTGTTTCGCCCTCTGTGCTCAGTCTCCCAAAGGAACAGGTGAGACCATAGCAGTCATGCATGTCTTCCCATATGGGCTAGGATATGCATTTTTTCCCATTTTGAATGAAATGCTGTTTGTTGATTTCACTGTTCTGAGTGCTGAAGGAGAACGACCAGCCTGATGTTGTTCATCTTTTAATGTGTTGTGTTTCAGAACCTTGCTGTGAGATGCAAAATAAATAGTGAACAGTCTGCATGTTGTGCAAAAAGCTGAAGTACTAATGACAGTGGAAATAGGCAGTCTGCACCCCTGGAAATAGGCAGTCTGCACCCCTGGAAATAGGCAGTCTACACCCCTGGAAATAGGCAGACTACACCCCTGGAAATAGGCAGTCTACACCCCTGGAAATAGGCAGACTACACCCCTGGAAATAGGCAGTCTACACCCCTGGAAATAGGCAGTCTACACCCCTGGAAATAGGCAGACTACACCCCTGGAAATAGGCAGACTGAAAACAAAACAACAGAAGTTACACTGTTTATTGAAGTAGATTCCTACAAAAGTATTTTGGATATTTGCACATTAAGTAAATATATCGCATACAATCCAGAAGTCTGGTCATAATACACAATGTTTCCTAAATTATATTTCTTAGTCTTCAAAAACTGTATAAATATAGTGTTTTGCCAGGTGTAATTGTGGTGAATTAAACAGAAAATTAAGGCCAGACCCAAATCACATCCAGCGTGATTAACTTCTAGGGACTTTCATCTAGCTTTGCTCTCCTGTCAAACCTCCAAACGTCAAACTAGCTGGTCTTTTGTCACTCTTTCATAACAGGGAATGACCATCTTCATTCTTCATTAAGTTGTATACATACAAAAGCAAGTTATGGCAAATTATTAAATAAAATACTGTTTTCTGAAATGAGGCAGCTGTCAGTTTTTGGAGATTTTATTGAATGTAATCATTTGAAGTGATGTAACCCTAAATCTCCTCAACAGTTGCTATCCTCTTTTCTTCACTGATGCAGGAAATTCTACAGCCTGGATCCTGCCATTTACATCAGGCGGCTTCCTGTACATCGCTTTAGTCAACATAGTGCCAGACCTTCTGGAAGAGTCTAACCCCAGGTATCCGTCACTAAGTCATGATTCCGCACTTGGTTTTTGTTTTTTTCTGAAGTTGACTTATAAGTGCCTAAGGGGAGCTTCAGCCCTTTCAAATTCTGCATTACTCTCCTAAAATTGCATGGATTTTATCGCCAGTCTGCATTTAAATTGTTTACTTGTCGTGGAATCTAAGTATTGTTCCACCTGACTTTGATTACCTTCACAGTAGTGTGTTTAAGGTAAATATGGTGCAGTATTACAATTTCCAATGGTAAATTGTTGGGAAACCTATTTCCTCCTTCAGCGTAAGTGAAAGTGCGCGTGTTAGGCACGGCCTACGAGTGAGTGGCTAAATATTTTGGTATCAGATGAACCTCCCTGCCTGTTTGCCTTAATAAATGTGGAGCAGGTTTTGGGGATGTCTGAACACCAGGCAAAGTGCCAGATGTAATATTTAGCAGAAACTATCAAATCCTTCACAAAAGTTTATTCTGGAACAAGGAATACCATGTTTCATCCATTCATTACAAAGGAAAATGATACCTTGACACTAGTACGAGAAAGCAGGTTTGTTTTGGATTCTTTGAACCCAGTATTTGTAGTTATGAATGAATTCAAGTCAAGCAGGTATACGCCATCTAAAAAGTGTAGATTATCACATCAGTACTATACTTTACAGTAGCAGTGTGTTATTGTTGGAGAAATTATCATCTAATTTATCTAATCTAATTTAAATTATAATCTAATTTCCTGACTATTATGGTGCCTCTTTTTGTTTGATAGACGTTTTCCTACAGTGATTTTGGAAATTGGCTACAATAAATCTCAATGGTGACCCTAAGAAGCTATGAGTGGTATCCTGTCACCTTGCTGATATAGACGACTAGGACTCGCCGTTGCTTGTGTGAGATATATTGAATATGAGTGATATCCTGTCACCTTGCTCATAAGAGACGACTAGGACTCGCCGTTGCTTGTGTGAGATATATTGTGTCCTGTTCTAATTCTGTCACCCGCCTCCAGGTGTTCGCTGCTGCAGATCCTGTTACTGTGCTGTGGGATAGCAGTCATGGCCGTCTTGTCCGCTGTGGTCGACTGACACTGGGTGCGAGTTCCACTGCCAAATGAGACACTTTTACACCCCCACCCCCACCCCCCACTTCTCAACTTCAATGTGTCCATGTGTCCAGTGGATATGATGTCGCAGGAAGTCAGTTTATTCCCGCGCAAAGGTGACTTGGGGCTGCGGCCAGTGATGCCATTGCAATGGAAGCGGACACACAATCGGTGGCTTGAGAGGCCTTGTTTTGGTTTTGGTTTTGTTTTGGTTTTGGTTTTGTTTTGTTTTGGTTTTGAACATGCACTCCAGTGAGGGAGCCATGCCAGGGGTAGCCGTGCCATGAGTGTGTGTGGCGCACTGGATGGAATCCATGTGCCGTTCATCCAGCCCGCGGCACCACACTCCCCCCCCCCCCCAAAGCACGACTGAAACCAACACTCAAAGATGCGTCGTTTGTTTCCCAAAGAGTTACTCTTCGCCTACACACCAATACCCACAGTACCACCATGTGGATACGGCTAAATGTAATATTTTCTCATCAATCTTGCATAGATAACAGCTTTACTTCAAACATCTGTTAACCTTTGCCAATGTACTGATTTACTGTCTCCTTAGCTGTTGATATTGGTGATCTTGTTTCACAGTCCTCATTAGCACTGTCAATTTATGTTCTGTTTATTTATATATCCTGTCTTATAAGATTTTGTATGTTCAAGCATATTCAGGTGCCTTTTGTTAGATTCTGTGGTATTCAGAAAGTAAATGGCATGTTGTCAGTCTAAGGTCAAATCGAACCTGCTGCTTACAGTGTCACTGGAGAGTTTAGATACGCTCAGCAATTTTGTCGATGCACATGTCCAAAATTTTCTGTATCTATATTTCTTAGGTGACACTTATTTTGACTGTGTTAGCCCCCCTGGGAAGGTATATATATTAGCTGCGTTAAAGAAACTCAAAAGCTTTTATTAAAATGAATTACTATAATTTAGTCTTTGTGTGTACAGTCCTACTGCGTCACTGACGCTCAAAAAAGAAATTGAAGAATGAAAGGGTTGCTTTCCCTGTATGTTGAACTAGAATATGCTAATCTTATGCTACTGCCAAATCCCTATGATCTTATTTTATTACAGATTTTATTCTTATGTGGGTGTATAACCTTCACTCCCATAAAACGGTAACATTTAAGAACTAGCAATTTGCCCTTTTTAATTTGTGTGTTTGTGAAATACACATCTGTAATATGCAACACTTTGAACTCACAGGCTCCTGGAATTTTCTTCTGGATAGTTTAGTGCTTAAAGACTGCAGTATTTTATGAGATGCTTATTAGTCTGGTTTTTCTGTGATTTCACTGAATTTTTCATTCAACATGAGCAACTGACTTCCGCTATGCTGCTATGAGACTTTAGTAATGGAATAGACTGCTTTTCAAAGATGAATGCTTTGCTTTAAGTACATATTTTGCTTTATGTGTACCAGTCTGTAAATAAACTCTTTTGTTATACAAATCAAGTATTTTCTGCAGGCCATCCGTCTTTTTTTTCTTCTTCAAAGAAGAAGTAGTAATTGCATTATGGAATGTCAACCAATGACTGGAGTGCGTTATGGAATGTCAACCAATGACTGAAGTGCGTTATGGAATGTCAACCAATGACTGGAGTGCGTTATGGAATGTCAACCAATTACTGGAGTGCGTTATGGAATGTCAACCAATGACTGAAGTGCGTTATGGTATGTCAACCAATGACTGGAGTGCGTTATGGAATGTCAGCCAATGACTGGAGTGCGTTATGGATTGCTTTGTACTTATTGAACTGTTACACAATCTTCTTGGAAGAGGGCTTTGCCATAACAATTCACTTGTGTGTTCTGCTTACTCAGTGTTCTGTTATGGTGGATTGTACCTTGTATCTAATGCACAAGCTGCTATGCTGAGATTTGTCTGACAACTGCACATTCGCGCCCCAGCCTCTCCCTCCAGATAAGGATGAAATGCTTGACGAGTCTCTACTCTTGGAAGTGCTTCAGGTACAGTTGCCAATAAGCAGAGTACCAGGTTATCGCTAATCATGTTAATTACATTTTAATGGATGTTTTCAACATGCAAATCCCATATCTCATTTTGAAGAGTCATTAATATGCTGTAAACATTCAATATACCATCCAGCCCTAATGGGCTGTTTCGTTTCATTGTCCCCCGGAAACTTCCAGTGTGCTGTGGCTCGTTTTCATGGTGGTGTGAGTGGCTTTGCAGCTTCATTTGTTTTACTTTTCATATTTTGTGTTTTCTGAATTTACCACGTTTTGACACATCAGCCACTGTATTTGGGACCTGTGGCAGACTTGCTGAAGGTAATGAGTCATATGTTTTAACATTAAACCAAAAAGATTGGTTAATATCTTTATTGGAGGCTTCACCCCCGCCAGATTGGTTGTGCTGTTGATTATTTTACTTTGCCTCTGTCGATTTCCAGTGTTTTTGAGTCAAATGATTCCTGTGTAGGACTTAACTGAATGTACCAAGAAGTTGACTGTCCTTACATGATCAGTTTGGACCAGGTGATAATTTTACTGTACAAGCAATCTCACCTGTTTAAGACCCTTCATTTTTCTGAGGGTTTTTGGTAACGCTCACAATCTCCCATATTCACCTCTGCATGTCTGATCTCTGTAATCAGAGGCACGTTTCTTTAAGTGGACCTGGCAATATTGCAAATATTACAGCGTGACACAATTTCTAAGACTGTTTCTATGCAAAATTGAATCAACGCTCGCTTGAATCTCCTTTTCCTCCCATGTTGTAATTTGTTCTTGGACACTTTGGGACGGTATGGTCTTCGGGCCGAAGGATAATGTATGATCTTTACACAGATGGAGTGTTTAGATTAAGCCTTCAGTAGTGGAAAGTGTTTAAACAGAAGCCATCACTATCAGAAAGTGGCATGTGCCTCTTGCAGTCCATACTGTTAGCCGCAGTCTCCCGCGTCCTTACGCCAGCTTCCCCTTACAGGCGGTACGGTTGGCCGCAGTCTCCCGCGCCCTTGCGCCCGCTTCATCAGAAAAGCGGCGCGTTGGGCCG
>JAABNY020000008.1:2160149-2172764 GCA_015164015.2 Brevimyrus niger | reverse complement strand
GCCGCAGTCTCCCGCGTCCTTACGCCAGCTTCCCCTTACAGTCTGTACTGTTAGCCGCAGTCTCCCGCGTCCTTACGCCAGCTTCCCCTTACAGTCTGTACTGTTAGCCGCAGTCTCCCACGTCCTTACGGCAGCTTCCCCTTACAGTCTGTACTGTTAGCCGCAGTCTCCCGCGTCCTTACGCCAGCTTCCCCTTACAGTCTGTACTGTTAGCCGCAGTCTCCCGCGTCCTTACGGCAGCTTCCCCTTACAGTCTGTACTGTTAGCCGCATTCTCCCGCGTCCTTATGCCAGCTTCCCCTTACAGTCTGTACTGTTAGCCGCAGTCTCCCACGTCCTGGCTCAGTTAAGGGGTTGTATCTGGATTTCAACTGCAAATTACATCATTTCACTAATTACATATAGGGGACGGTTAAGAGGCCAGTTCTGAAAGGGCCACAGTGGGCAGTTCTCACCGAGACATCAGAATACCACCTCTACACTTTCGAAAGATGCCCAGGGATCTTTTATGATATTAAAGGGTTAGGACTTTTCATGTTGTCCGAAGGACGGTACCATTTTTACAGCATGGTGTCTGTTCTGGGGGTGCTTGACCTTTCTGCAGTAGGTGTGCATTGTTGCACCTTGGCCCTAGTTTGATTCTTTGTAAAAGTATTAATCATTCCCAGTAATAACAAGCCAGATCTCTTGTGTTGTATTTTATTGGCTTGATACATTGCAGCTCTTAAGCTGGTATGCTCGTGGGAACATTGAACGATGAAACAGCTTAACGCAATCCAGCAAGTAAAGGAATGAGCCTTCAAAGTTGTATACTCTCTGGAAAAACTATACCTCCAAATAGTGATGTTTGTTCACCAGCTGGAGTTAAAAAAAGCTTCGGATCATGGATCTGCATAGTAACTCACTTTGCTGTCACAGTGGTTGTCTCTGGCACCCTGGACATCCTGTCCACCTCAATCAAAGGTCTGTTATGTCCTGCAAGGTATCATACTCATTCTCCAGCATTCTGTTTACCCGGCCCTCCTGTCTCTGCTCACTTCCGGGATTCCTGCCCAGGTTCCGCCTGCCGCTGGGGTATCACCACTCAGGAATGAATATAAACCGCCTGCTGTCGGCGCCCTGGCAGTTTCTGCTCCCTTTCCTTATTCAGCCTGTTGTATTTACTGATTCTCTTGGATTCAGCACTGAATTGCTTAATTGCTTGCGACGGTTGTTCCTGCCCATTTGGTTTTTGCTTGTTTGTGTGTAACTTGTCTGGCCTTTGACTTTTCAACTCGTTCTCTAAACCACAATTGCTGCTCTTGCTCTTTGCTTTGGTCACTCAATGCAGAGAGATAAGTTATTGGGTTTTTTTTTTTCTTCATAACAAGCCCACAAATGTAACTTTACTGTTTGGTCTATAATGTCATTCCTTGCTTTGCAGTTTCCTCCACTGGTAGTTTGGAAACTGCTGATCATTCAATGCCAAGATGTCAGAGAAAAGACAAGCAGAGTCTAAGGACAGTGTTGACAATGTATATGAAGTGATCGGCTTTTCTGATAATGAGTGCTGAACATTCATCTTTTCACTCAATGCATTAAATGATGAGTGGCGGTCTTTGTAGGTGGCTGTTCATTTTCATAACAATGAAATTTAGAGGCAATTTGTAGGAAAACAACTGCAGATTAACTGGTCATCAGATAATAGAATGCCTACACTTGACAGCTGTACGTCAGAATGTAAATATGCACCATTATGTGTGACAGGGAGCAGGAGCTGGTAACAGTGAATGGGCCTATCCGTTGATTTTTTCCTGCCCCCATTGTTCTGTTTTAAACTTTGTTGTAGTGAATATGGACATAATACAGTGATATAATTGTGCTACTTCCCAAACTAAAATTTGGAAATGGGTGCAGCACAAGAATTTTACAAACCATTACAGTGCAATGGCACATAATTTGTATGAATACAATACAGTGCAAACAATACAACAATAGAGGAATGGTGTGAGAGCTGCCTTAAATCAAAGCAATATTGTTTGTTGAATATTTACATTAAATATGCGACAGTTTTACACAGTTGAGGAATTATTTGCAGAGTTTTGGTGTCAGTCTCAGGGTGTTTACATTTCTAATTTATTGTTGAAATTGAAACTAAAGTCTCTGAAGCAATGTTTCTATAGCAATTACCAGAGGGTTGTGGTGTGAAGACGTCATTTTCAGTCCTCTTCTGACAATGGGTGTTGTAAATGGATTAGAGATGTGGAAAGTTGGAGCCAATGATTTAGAAGCTGTCCTGGAAATTCTTTGTAGAGATTTGTAATCCTGGGCTGTCAAGTGACCAAACCACGCTCTCTGTCGTGCATCAGTAAAAGTCTGCAACTGTCCCACTGCAAATCTCTCTAGCCTCCTCAGGAAGAACAGTGCATGGTGTCTGCCTGAGGATACAGTCTGTGTGGAGATACTGAGAGGGAGTTTGAGGCCTGGATGCCCAGGAATCTGACATTTCTGGCAGGTTTTCACCAGTGAACCACTGATGTTTTTTTTTAAAAAAAAGGTTTATCCCTAAATCTAAATTGCATGGATTTATTCTCAAGCCTGTATCCCTCTTGGCTGTAAAGGATACATACTTCATTACTGCTTGCAAGCAAAATGACATTTTAACATAGACAATGCAAGAAGCAGTCAGGCTGCCAAAGCAACAAAGGCAATATGTGAAAGTGCCAGGGAACCTAATGGATGTTTCATCACAGTGCAGTGATGCGGCCATTCCCCATTTTTATGACTGAGAAATGCACTGTACAACATCCAGTTCAGCAAAAATGTAGAATCTAGACTAACTGTAGAGAGTATCTTGCTATCACTCCAACACTCTTGGATTAGTTAGCATGAAGGGTTTTTTTATTGCCAAGTGTTGAGCAGGTTTACAACATTAGAAAATTGCTGCGGTACTCGATGCAAAACGTACTGTAAGACAACGCTTAAATAAACATAAAATTAACATTAGAAGTGCTGGGCAGATAGATATACACATGAATGCAGTTGGTGATCAGTGCAAAAATGGAAAGATGCAGCGGACAGTGTAGGTTCACCCTGGACCAGATGCCAGTCCATTATTGGATACACACAGACACCACAGGAAATTTCCAGACATCACTTATCTTATCTATTAAATCAAGGCATCCATGTGACCCATGATACATAAGCAAACTTCAAACACAGGGAGGCTGGATTTTAACTCTGGAGGTGAGGTAGCAGTGCTTGCCGCTGAGCCACTTATATTTCTTAATTTAAAATAACTACTATATAGATGTCGCTGATCCAGTGTTGTCGGTACAAAATGTATCAAAAAATGGCTATGTAGATATTCTTCACTAATTAAGTTATTTTTTCAACTAAACTAATCGTGTTTAACTGAATATGTGTAAAGTCTATGCTTTTCGCCTTGCCTAAATGATTCCCTGGAGGTAAGAATGTATTGCATCATCGATCTCGCCTCGCAGCGCTGGTTGCCATCCGTCCCGAATCAATACAGAAAGACGCAGATGGTGTGAAAAGGACAGCATCTGTCCTCAAGTACCACGACAAAAGGATGCTTCCTTAAGGAGCAGCGGTGCTCTCTCAACGGCGGTCGACATCTTTGTGGCTGTGAGGTGTGTGAACATGTGAGCGCTGCCCTGATTTTTTCCTGTCCCACCGCTTCCACCGCAGCCCTCCATCTGGATTCTCCAGTAAACCAGGAAGATGGCTGCCACGAAGATTCTAACTAGCACTGGTCTCTTCTTGGCGCTTTTTGCGTTGGGATTGCTGGCGATCGCTATCTGCACCGACTATTGGTACGAGACGGATGCGCGGAAGCACCGAGAGAGGTGCAAGAATTACGCCAACAAAAGAAACGACCCAGGATACATATATATTTCCAATCACAACCTTCCCTTGCGAATGCCGCAAAAGCACGGTAGTGTAAAGGGGAGCGATGCGCGTGCAGGGACCCTGTCCCGGTATAAAAGGCACTTCTTGGCAGCTGCATCTGCGATGGAGTCTCACTGCAGCCGGCAGTTCAACTCCACCGTCTCCGGGTTGTGGAGAAAGTGTCACCGAGATGGATTTGATCTGGAGACTGACGATCTCATCTCTAAAGGTTGGAATTCGTTTGCTTTAAGATCACGTTCAATTTTTCTTCGAAAAATGCAATGAGAAAAAACCAGATGCCCAACAAATAACTATACCCGCAGATTGTTTTGTCATGGGTTTACTACTGATACCAAGATTTCGCCTATAATTATATTATCGCGACCGGTATATATTCAAGATAGGGATTAAGATCATGCTAATAATGTAAACATGACTAGTAAAGTCGTTTTTAGTTTCAATGCACTAACTCGTTTACATATAATTTCTACAAATCTTCTGTCTAGGAAAGGTCTCAGCTGCAATTAAGCGGTAACGTGCTTAAAATGTTTTGGTGAAAGGATACTGAAAACAAGATTTTCGCACGAGAGATCAGTTCTTTTTATTTATTTAATGAGAGGAGAGATGAGTGCATAAACGACAATTAAACCCCCGCGCTCTCCAGCGTGCTGAGCTACCTAGACGTCGGTGACCAAACGGAGCACAAAAGGAGCAGGTCGGCTGTCTGAAGCCAGTGGGCCTTTGGCTCTTTACACACCAGCGGTGACGAGCTGTGGCCCATCGAGGCTGGTTCTCAGGCTGTCATATGCTGGATCATTGATCCAATAGACCCACAATAACTGCGAATGGCACTTCCCTAATACAGAAGAATGTGATGCTCAGACTCTTAGTCTGTTAAGTAATATTAGTTCAGTTACAATCATTAGCAATGGCATAACTTCTTCCTAATAAAACTACCAGGTAATTTGGAAGTTAGTAATACAAGAACATGAAATTCTTTGACTGTGTGTCAAGCTAACAGTTAGCACATTGCTAAATATAATAATTTTTTCTGTACTCGTGATTTTTTTGTGGTAACCAGTTACCGTAAGGTAAGAGTAGGCGGCTGCTGGGAGCCCCCAGAAACTAGAGGCGCCATATGAGGGAGGAGTTATGTTTACGTATAGTATATAAGGGAAAATGATCATTCAGATCATAGCAACATGTCTGTCATTTGCATTTTTAGTGACATACTGAGTCCATACTGAGTTTTCAATATAGACAAAGTTGCCGCCTGTCCTAGCTGTTATGACTATTCCTACTTTGAGACTTCTCACTACCCAGTGTTGTTTTTGCACTTGAGTGTAGTAGTACCAGTTGTTTCACTGCCAAAGTAGTGTTACAAGCAATTAAAATGGTGCAAAGATACAAAACTTGCATCCCGTCTCCTGTGTCTTTGATATTGTTGAAGGAGCTGTAGATAAATTGTGAAAAGACTTGGAGACAACAGAATTAAATCAACGGATGTAAAAATTCAAGACTATTCCCAGACTTAGAGATGGAGTAAGGCACAAGCTATCCTAGGCTAATCTTGAGTAAGGCATAGGCTTAGGGTTAGGGCCACAGCAAAAGAGAGAACTGTTAAGCCTCTTTAATTTGGCCACTGGTGCAATAGCCCCCTCCTATAGATCAGCAAATCAACCAACAGTTCCACCCCCCACCTCGATCAATACATTTTTACATTTTACCACTGACACCCTGCACTTGGACTAGCACATTATTGGTGATCTATTGTTTTTAATCCCCTCTTGTTCCTTTTTTGGCTCCCACTTTAGGGGCCCCCACCCATGTCAGCCTTGGGCCCCCAGAGAACTTAATTAGTCGCTGATTAATATAATGAACCTAATAATATGAACCCACCCCCCCGTCCTGGCTGCCTGTGTCTTGAAAAGTGCCTCAGTTATTCTTAGAATGTTGTCATAGATGTTCTGCAGACAGTGCATTGAGATACTATTCTTCTGGTGAGTCTGGGAACTGTGGACTGCATTTGACTTCATCCTGGTATTGATGGAACCACTCTTGGAATTGTGAACCAGTGTATGGGAGCAGTTTCATTTTGGAATTTGGAAACATCACAGTGTTACAGTGTTAACAACGTAGGGTAAACCCAGTCCTGTTTGCTGACCACAGATTGCATGACCATTATAAGACCATTCAGAGCAGTCATGGCGTCTTGTGGATGTGTCCCTCAGCATGGTTGCCTCTGGTTGCCTCTGGTTGCCCCCTGGTTGCCCCTGTCATTCACGCAGTGGGTAGCATAAGTTCCAGCTTTATGGAAGTTTACTTACTTATTTATTTATTTTTAAGATTGGTCTGATTCAACTTCCTAGATTTTTGGATTATTTTATTTTTTATGTTTCTTTGTAGTGTTTCTGTTTATCTAGTTAAGTGTGAGTTGATTTCTGTTACTGAACTTCGACTAGCGAACACTGTTCCTCTTTTTCCGTGCAGCATTTGACCTAAGCTATCGTGACCTAAGCCATCGTGATTTTTGGCCGATCTTGTAAATCTTGTAGATTTATTTGCCTCATGTTGCTTTGAAAATGCCCCGAAAACGAAGGGGTGATTGGTAGACTTCTTTTACAGGTCCCAAATTCTGCACAGTCCTCTGTAACTCCACTGGTATTTGTGATTTAGTTACTTCAAATGTAAAGTCTGTCTTCACGTGTCTTTTCCAGTCATCATCTGCCTTCTGCTCTTTGCCCCATGGGATAAGCTCTAGGACCCCATGGACGGCTGGCTGACTGGCAGGCAGCCCATTGTTTGTTCCCAGCCTGTGCAATAATAGTGGCTTTCTCATAGAATAGAAAAGTCCACAGAGTTCATTATAAATTCACAATGTGTTTCCATTTGTTCATATAACTTATTTATGGTGTTTGCCCCCCCCCCCCCCCCAGACAAATTTGACTGTGGGGGGTGGCCCAACATGTTAGTTTTTTTAGTCCCCCTTAACATAGTTATACCATATAATATGTGTGTTTTATAAGTTATAAATGCATGTTATGCTGTTCATTCTTATACAATTCCAGTTGCATTTTTAAAAACTTATTTCAGACTCTGGCTAAAATACAAGTAATAACACATTTTTGCATGACTTTCTGTATCTCTTGGTTTTGCATGCTTTGCACTGCAGTGAAATTACCCGGTGGTTATTTTATATTTACATTGCAATAGATATCACAATGTAAACTAATAACTGCAAAGCTATTCGGTGAAAATCAGTGTATGTGATGAGTGCTACGATGTGACACGGAAGAATTTTGTGCAAAGAACAGCTGTTTGACATCCTTGTATGTTTTATGATACAAACTTGATCAGCAGCCTTTTTATGTAAGAATTTGTATTTACTTCCCTGTAATATATGTATTTCCCTGCATTAATAAATTGGTGGGATGTGGGTCACCTTCAAGAAATCGCAATAACACTATTTAACTTCCTTCCTTCTGACTTTTACAATGAATCCACCCTTAAGTAATATTTTTTATTATTTTTAACGCTATTGGGTATCATTTTATTTTTTCATAGCTACATTGTGTTCTTTGACACCGTTCTTGCTGGTGGTACCTTAGACTCTACCATTCTTAGTGTGAGTTGTACCAAAGCTGTATTCTGAATAGAAATAAACACTGCAGAATATTATTTTTCAGTCCAGCTGCATAAAACCATGTGGCCTTTCAGGGTTAAGTTCACATCTTCCATCCCCTTAAACGTATCTGTCTGACAGTTTGATTATTCCCGGAATGTTACACAGGACTGTTTGGATTGAGGGAAAAAACACTTTGGCATCATGCTGATGTGCCATTAAAAGCAGGTGGTCAAAGGTCCCCATGGACGATGGGTGGATCAATGGATGGATGAATAAATGGATGGATGAATAAATGGATGGATGAATAAATGGATGCGTGGATCAATGTTTGTCCTCTCCCTGTATAATGATAGTGCCTTTTTCAGACAACAGAGGAGTCCATGGAGTATGGTATAAATTCTGAAAGTGATTCCATTTGTTCCCATAATCAATTTATGATGTTTGCCCCCCCCCCCTCCCACACACACACACACACACACATTTGGCAAACAATGTGGGTGAAGGTATGGGGGTGGGTCTCCAGTGACAAAATTTATTGAGGGAGGCTATGACATAGCTGAGTTAATTAACTGTTAAGAAGATTGCTGATGTATGACTGTTGCTTGTGTGTATCCGCTGAACAGCAATCCTCCCCAGCCTTCCTAGAGAAAGTGGGTGAGGTGCTTGAAAGTCTGTCATGTAACCCTGGGGCCTGCAGGTGGTGAGGGAAGCTGTCAGGCTGAAAAAGGAGGCCTTTAGGGCAATGTTTGCACAAGTGTCTCCTTAGACATCCGTAAGGTGCCAACAGGCCAGAAGGGGTGCACTGAAGTCAGTCATGCGGGGGAAGCTGGTGCATGGAACGTGTTTTGAGAAGCCATGCAAAGTGTGTGACCCCAATGATGTGTGATGCATCAGGAGGGGGAGGCAGGACCTTGCATGTTCAGCTCGGGTGGGGATATGTGGAGGAAATCTGGGAATATCGTTGAGTGGCCAACAGAAAACATTGAGGAACTCATTAACATGGTGGAGATGCGATAGAAACTTCCAGTGCATCAGAGTTTATCACCGCAGTTGCTATGGTGGTCAGACGAAAAGTGGAAAAGCTGCAGGAGTAGATATAGATACAGGAGTAGATGAAGATACAGGAGTAGATGTAGATAGATGTTAACCGTTCAGAGATGGATGGTTGTTGCATGTCTTCAATGCTGCATAGCAGAGCACTTCCAGACTAGCGAAGATGGATGTGTGTGTGTGTGTGTGTGTGCGTGTGTGTGTGTGTGTGGGGGGGGGGTTCTGTTGTTTAAATAGGGGGGCAGATGGTGTTTGTCAAATTCAGGGGTATCAGACTCCTCAGCATACTGAAGAAGAGACTCTGCCAGATGGTAAAACCAAGAGGATTCAAGATGATTCTGGCAAAGTTGTGGAAGAATTGACCATTTCTTTGCTCTCACTTGCTTTTGTGAATGTAAGAATATAATAACATAGTGTACAGTATGTGGACTGAAAAAAAGCATATGAACACATCCTCTGACATACTGTGGAAGGTGCTACCGGGGCATGGGGTGTAGGGGGCGCTGTTGTATGCTGTATGAATACAGTAAAACTTGTGTCGTCCTTGAAACAAAATTGAAACCATTATAGAGTGGGTGTTATCCTCTAGCAAGCGTGTGACTTGTCTCTGTTCCCTTTTGTGATTTTCATGAATAGGGTATCAATGTGCAGTTGAATCTGGGAGGCCATTCAGTATGACAGACCAGGAGTGGCACCCCTGCTATTTGTAGATGTTGTGCTTTGGGCTTCATCTGAGCAGAACCTCTAGCACACTCTCAACTGATTCAATGCTGAGGGGGAAGCAGCACCTTATAGGGTATTGGGTATTGTGTCAGAAAAAGAGTGGATTGCTTCTCTCAGATGAGGAGGAAGAAGCAGCTCTTAGTGAAAGAGTTTAACTGCCATAAAATCTTTATAAGTGATGGTTAGAGGAAACATTTACATATGTTCAGCAGATGAATTTATCCAAATCAATATATTAACGTAAACCAGACCCTAGAACAACTGGATTAAAGACCTTGCTCAAGGGCCTGAAGGTCACCCCAGTCATCTGATCACAGGTGCAGTCTTAACTCACAGATTCATGCACCACTTCCTTAGAAACTTAAGCTTGAGGTGGATTGACGAGTAAAACCATGAACTGCATCCTGATCTTCACCTCTGGTCATGAGATACGGGTACTGACTGAAAAAACAAGGCATCAGATGGCTAAAATGATGTTTCTCCTCAGTTCTCACTCTCTTTGATAAGATGGGGAGTTCTGACCTCAAAATTGAACTACCGATCCTTCAGATGAAGAGCAATCAGTCAAGGTGCTTTGGGCATCTTGTAAACATGTCACCTGGATGGTTTGCAAGGCACATTGAAGCACATTCCACTGGGCAGAGGACCAGGGGAAGACTCGAGACGTGCCACAGAGTCTCGCATTTGGCTTGAGAAAGTCGAGAAATCCCCCAGAATGAGCTGTGGCTGTTATGAAAGGTCTGGTCTGAGCTGCTCAGCATGCTGCTGCTGTGACCCTCACCCTGTGCACAGTGTCTGAAGGTTTTTGGTACTGAATTTTCCCTTGCAGCAGTGGGGTGGGGGGGGGGTGTCTGATACAGCACTACAATCTTTGTTAGGTTTGTGTTTTGTACTTGCTCTACATGCATAGCAAATTGGCCTCAGTAAAGCACGGATTCACAAGTAGTGATGAGGAATGTGCTCTTATTTATTTGTTAATTTATTTAGTTTATTTGTTTGTTTGTTTATGGGCAGAGGTCTTCATCCCTCCTATTTCCAATGCAGCTGGCCTCAATAGAAAAAGTACTGGGTTGATGAGATAAGATGATGAGATGAACAACCAATTAATTTCAAAATAATGTACGTGCTGTACAGTTATGGATTAAAGGAAGATGAACGAACAGAAGCCAGGGGTGGCCGATCTTATCCGCAAAGGGCCGGTGAGTATTGGCCACCCCTGAGCTAAGTGGAAGAGTGAAACTTATCTCACTGTAAATCCCATGCTTGTTTTTTCAGGGCTGATTCACCGTTGCACACCAATCAAGTACCACTACTCCTCTTCCGCCATTCCCCGGAAGCTACCTGTCATCATCACCAAGACCATACGTCAAGATGAGTGGCATGCCCTGCGTGAGTCACCAGCCCGGTAACCGGCCCAAGTGTCTCGCTCGTATGTCGGAGCCCTTGCCGACTCATTTGCATACGGCGCCTTCGAGCCACGACGGTCCGGCCCGGCACTTCCCCTGTCCCACAGCCGCCCCGGCTCCCCTGTGGGTCCCATCAACAAATATGGGGGTGGATATGAGTGACCCAACGACAGCTGTCTTACTAGGAAGCTAGAAACTCACAGAGCACTATTGACTTGACACTGAAAAACGACACAGCGAGTCCGTACGCAACTATGGTAACTATGGTATGGAGAGATACTAGGAAGACTGATGAATTTTATTTATCCCTCAGAGGAAATTAAGGCGCAGACAACAGCACTTTAAAATCATATCTGTTTGTAGAATGGATACAAAAAGAATTGCCAGGGAACTGGGAGAGCGCAAAAACGTGGACCGTCTGGGGGTCCGTAAGGACTGGGATGAGAAACACTGGGCCAGAAGATGAACAACATGTCTCAGTACACTGGACCTGCAAATCTATTTCATAGGCTTCCCCCCCTCATAAAAAATGCATACTGTATAATCGGCCATCCCTTGGTTCCTGCTCTATGTATAGATTTGCTGTTAAATATAAATTAAGCTTTCCTAGCTAGATCAATAAGGCTCAATATACTGATTCTGTACTTTCTTCTCATCTTGCTCGCCAGACCTGAGGAGAATGACGGCCGGTTTTATGGGCATGGCGGTGGCCATCATCCTGTTCGGATGGATCGTGGGAGCGTTGGGCCGCTGTCAGCAGCATGATTTAATGCAGTACGTAGCTGGCCTCCTCTTCCTCATGGCAGGTGGGAACTGCAGCCTCTCGCCTTTGTTTCGGGGTGGAGGGACTCGGGGATCATATATCTTCTTGCTATCTGTGTCGGTTCTCTTTCTCCCCAAGACCTCTCTGAGAGCTTGAATCTGGGTCTTCGTCTGTGCTGTGATGTTTATTTCATGAAAGTAGGTCACTACTGGAGCAACTCACTGCTTAAGTTCCTCTAAAACATGAGTCTTCATAAGAAGCGGGAGACGTTTAAGGGTTAATTCACGCTTTTCTGTTGTGTAGCTTGGATGCATGGATACTACATATTGGCTTACATGTTAAGATATTATTTTCACGTTCATGAGCCAAAAATACATTCATTAGTAAAACTACTTTCTTTCTCCAGTGATGAAATTTGTACATTTAGTGTCCTACATCTGGGATTTTAGTTAGAATTAAAGATTATAATAGTACATTGATTGAACACTGCGATTCGCCTGACTGACACATGTCGTTGCAGCAAATTCATGAACAACCAATCAGATTTGAGAATTCAAAGCAGAAAAATGTACTCCCAGGATTCTGCTGTCTGAGTGAACCTGAGTAAATCTAATGACTACTTATCTTTTTTTGGACATCTGCCATTTATGGGAACAGTTTATTTACTGAATATACAGTTAATACATTTCGTAAAGTGGACAGCGATGATGGCCAGCGTTAAATTTAGCTAAATTAAGTATTCACCTCAACACTTAGAGTCAGATGGCTCCAGTGTTAAAGAAAAATGGCAAAACTGAAATTTTAAACATACATTTATGAAAGATTAAACTAAGCTAAGCACATAATCTGAAAGATTAAATATCGCTGAGTCTCCATGATTATGTGGCCTCCTGTTACTATGAGAGTTTGAGTCCCTGATGCCTTTTGGCAGTCAACCCCTGAATGTATTTTTCCTCAAACATTTCCTGGGGGTTTCTCCTTACTGCTGAGCAGCTTCCTGGAGCTAAAACACTAAGAGCAGCTTCAGAATCTGACATCTGCCAGGTTGTGGGAGAATCGTAGCTCAGAATGACCACCAATCTCAGAATAATCACCAGTGATCACCAATGTCAGAATAATCACCAGTGATCACCAATGTCAGAATTATCACCAATGATC
>JAABNY020000008.1:2133597-2144617 GCA_015164015.2 Brevimyrus niger | reverse complement strand
GAGAAATGAACATTCAATGCATGAGCAACACATTTGGTTGACATTCCTGCTGTCACCACGTCGGAGGCTCAGGCACTCAGTTGCTACTGGCTTGCCAATTGTCGCGAACATATTTCCCATCAGACTGGTGGATGTGTCATGTGCCCGGCGCTGCGGACGGCCGGCCTGACAGCCACGCCACGCGGATGACCTCCTTCAGATGGAAGCGGCTGGAAGTTTTGATAGCCTCCCTGGGAGCACGAAGGCAAAAAGAGCAGTCAGCCTTTCCAAACGGATCCTCATCTCCCCGCTCAAATCCATTTCCTGTCTGCCTGAGTCAAGGGTGAAAAGGAGAGACTTGGGCCAATGGCGACGGCGTTTAGAAGGGGGATGATGGAGTTTGATCGGGGACACCGGTCATGGCCTGACTGGGTGACACACTCACCGCCCAAGGGGTTGCCTGTCCCTGCCTGCTTTGTCTGGGTGAGTCCCTGTCATCTAGACTCAAGGACTTGTAAATGGCCTTTTTGCTGCCTGGAACATGACACAAAATGTCTTTAGACACAGAAATGACCTATAAAACAGCAATATCAGTGTACAATGTGTAAGGTACTGTTGTGTATTTACATTATGCAAAACTCTGGAAGCAGGTGAAAGGTCACAAGACCTAGCCAAGAAAACAGGTACTGGACATCTTACAGTTTATATAGGAATTATTTTATCTTCTATTGGACCATTTTTAAGAGTATCAGATGCTTCAAGGAATCAATAAATTGCTTTTGACAACTTAATTTTTGCCCTCAAAAATAAATCAGTGTAAAATATAATTTCTAAACCCGGTTTTGACTTATGCAACTGTGTAGAGATTTTGGTCTGTTCAAAGGCATTTGTCATCCTCCTGGTTTGACTTGATGAAATCACCCTTTAATGTGTTTGTCAGTGTGCTTAGGAACATTACCTATTTGAAAATTGGGAATGGCGTGAGGGCACAATGCTGGCATTGTAGGAGTGCACCTGCTCTGCTAAAATGGCCTTGTTTTACTTGGTGATTATATGATCCTGCTGAACAGTTATTGGACCTAATGACTCCCACAAGATGGCTGATCCAGCCATGTCCTTCTCCAAATATAAATCTATCCAAATGCAGGAAAAAAAGTCAACGATGACTCATCAAACAGTATTAGTTTTCCCATTGCTCACGGTTCCAGCTTTTGTTCTTTTACCAGTCTATATTTTGGCCTTGGATACAAGTTGATTTCGAATGGCGTCGCTGCTTTAAATTCCAATTCTTTGAAGCTCTAAACTTGCAGTTCTAATTGAGACTGGGTCACAGAGATGCTGAGTCACTTCGGACATAAATTTTGAGGCAGTTTTTGCACTTGTGATATTTACAGCAGTAACTATCTTGTCCACGCCCATGCGCCTCTGCCACTAGGCTTCAGCTCGTAATCATTCAGCTCGTAGTCTTTCTGTTTCACACATGCTATCGGGAATTTTGAGTCTACTTCTCTTGAAATATTAAAAAAATTAGCAGATTTTTGTTATGAACCTGCAAATTGGACACCAAATGTTTTGCTTCTTAGGAATTTGAGTTCACCCCCGTTTCTGAAAATTCACATGTCAAAGTGATGCCTGTCAGATGTCTTTTACAGCGGACACATACCGCAGCCTGCTGGCACACCTCTTATGATTCACTTTTGTATAATTGTGATTTACAGGCAATCTTTGGATTACGAATGTCTGACAACTCATTCTTACAGATGGACTGCCATAATGCATATTACATTAGAAATTTGGGTAATGTACAATGGTTTGTAATAAATGCACACATTTCTTTGTGACACTCGTGAAAATGTTGCCTGGTTTCAGCAGTCCGTTGGCTCGACAGATAGTACAGCACCATGTGTGGATATTTTTATTAGTACTGTATAATTGTAATGATTAATATTATGTACTGTATTACAGTTTACCTACAAATTCGACTTAAACACCAATTTAGGGAGCCGAAGTTGTTCAGTAGAATTAGAATTTAGTGATCAGTGATCAGTGTTAACACAGCACAGCCCACAGTGCGCAACAACGAAATGTGTCCTCTACATTTAACCCATATGTGACTTTCGTGACATAGCAGGGGGCAGCTAATTCAGCACCTGGGGAGCAGTGCTTCATAACCTATAGACTACCTGTATTTACTTTTTTCATGTGGTGTTTCTGCCATTTTATTCACCTCTGGATTGTCATTCTTTCACCCATAGAAGAGCTTGTAGTGAACTTTGAGGTGGGCGGTATCTGCTGAGTTATGCCCTGATCTTGGGATCACTCGGTTTACAGAATGGTCACTTAAACACCTCCATGGCCTTATAAAGACAAAGGGCATCACCCCCCCACCCGGAACATGTCTGAGTTTTTCTCGTCCACCTCATCACCCCCCCTCCACCCGGAACTTCTTTTTTCCATACTGTCGATGTATCAGTAGTGCATAAGGTTCTAGTGCCATTGCTGCAACAGTCTCCATTTTTACACATCTTACCTGCTCTCGCAGCTACTTTTGAAGCTCCAGTGACTGGTGCATCAATGATAAGGCGTCATCTGTCAAGATGAGATTTGAGATTAGCCATGAGCTACAATATAACAAAGAGCATAAGCTGATTTTGGTGTAGATAAAAGCATACTTAGTCCAAAATTGCACTTAGACCTGATGATGACCAAGACTTTGGGCCAACCCGCCAGCTTGTATTTGGTCTTAAGCGAAAGTCAGATTTGTGAACCTTGTTCTAGACTCCGATGTAATCCCGCATTATACAGTACCTTTAAATAACATTTGCCTTGCCTCTTTTTACACAAAAGAAACAAATCTTATTAGCCATCTGGGCTTTGTTTTTACAAGGCAATCAATTTCAATAAAAAGAAATTAGATGGGTGCTTTATATATTTGACAAATAGATAATTGGCCTTACTTAACCCTGACCTTAAAATGACACTTTTCTAAATGATCTTCTAAATAATCTTCTTAGAATTATTGAAGCATTCAATTAATGAGATTAAATGACATGACCAAGGGAGAGATTAGGAATGAAGAACGGCGTCTGAAAACGCTCTTTTCTGCTCACAGGATGTTCCAGCATGGCCGTTGGAGTTTCCCCTCTCCCAGGCCTCTGTTTGTCCACATGAGACACAGTGGGGTTCGCTGTTGGACCTTAAGAGGCAGGATCTACAGACATTCTTAAGTAGGCGAACCTCACCTGGGATACACAGTCACTCTTTAGGTACTGACCATAGCTGATTCTAGACCTTATTAAGGGGGTCTAATTCTTCAGCTTCCTGTTTTTTTCATTTCAGACCTCCTGAAATATAGTTTTTCTAAAATCATTTAGTGATTCCTCCTGGCTTTTTGTATGCATTTTGTGCCCTCGGCTTGACAGACATAATTGTGGGCACCCTTCCTCCTCTCAGGGGTGTGTGACATAACCCCCCCCCCCCCCATAGGTGGTCCTACACCCAATTTCAATGCATTTTTACAGTGTCCAAGCTGAGCATAATGTAACTGCAGTGATTTCCCCCTATTGTGATGCTGTGTGCATTTCCTCTAATTCTCGAGGTGACTGTGACTCCGCCGCCCCCAAGGGCCAAATCCTAGAATCCCCTCTGGTACTAAAACCAGTAAACTCCTGTATCTTCATAGCAGCATGTAAGCTGGTTGATTTTTAAATGTAATCATCTGCAGCCCTGCAAAAACGTTTTCCTTTCCGCTAATAAATAAGATCACGTTGGTAATCTTCAGCTTGTGGGAAGAATAGTGTTAACAGACACTTTTAATCATAAATGTATTAACACAGACTTTGGGTAATTATTTGATGAGTCGGCCTGACAGATGGGCATGAGATCCCTTCTCTTCGACTCTGATCCCCCAAATCCATTTATTGCAGTTAAGCATGCTCTCAGGTATAATTAGTCTTTAACAATGTCTGTGCAGTTAAAGCACATGTAGCCTGTCAGGAGGACACATCGAGACCCTGTTCTTGCACCCAAGGAATCTGAAACTTTCATAAAGTTCAGGTCTCAGGTCTGCGGAGCAGCTTTTAGAAATTATTTATTATATTACACTTCTACCTTTTTCTTTACATGCACACAGTTAAAAGCATCGGACAATGTTGTTATATCTACGCTTGCTTTCTCCATACTGTAAAATGCATTGCTGCTCGCCAACACGCTGGAAAAAGAGTGTATTGCTGTTAAGAAATTGACTATTTGTCTCTCAGAGATAGATTCCTTACGCTGGAAAATGACTGAACTCTGTTCCCAGGAGCTATCATTACTTTCAGCACCTCTGGGCATAGGCCTGGAAATAATACAATCTCAAGGGCGGTTTATTAAACCTAGGCACAGCGGGTCGGTTTTCACCCTCTAGAAGGAGACTTCCAGTGTGTCTCTTGTTGAGATGGTGGGCTGTAACACCCACTGTAGGACAGAAGTGTGTGTGTGTGTAGGAGAGAGGGAGAGAGAGAGGTGTGTGTGTGTGTAGGAGAGAGAGAGGGAGAGAGAGATCCAAGCTCCTGAGGTAAATAATAAAATGGCAGCAAACTGCAGTTCTTCCCCTGTGTGTGCAGTTTCAGTACTTTCTATCTGTGGAACCTCCTGTCTGCTGAAGACTGAGGTCGTTCGTGACTCTAATTGTGGCAGAGGTAGTCAGGAGGGAGGAGACCGGCCTATGCAGTGAAAAATGCAGGTTTGTAACCTGGTCAAAATTGGAAGGGATCCACCTTAGTGTGGCCCTTTAATCTTGGATTAGCGTCGCATGGAGAAGTCTCTCAGATGCCGTGGAAAGGCACAGCCCCCAAAGGCTTCTTCCAGGTGTCTTTGGGGGAACACTGAAGCTAAAATACTCAGGCAGGTTTTCGTGACAACATCATCTGTTCAATTCCTGTGTTTTTAAGGAGTAAAACCCTGCTAGGAAACTTTATTTAGAAAGTTAGAAAAAAAAGAAATATTTTCATATGAAACATAAATTTGAACTTTTTTTATTTTTTCCCGGATGCCAGTAGGCATGTCCCGAAGACTATGGACTGTGGCCTCACAGTTGGTATAAGTCTGCTGTAGTGATTCTGCAGGATGGATGTAAGCTGGAGAGCCCTGTATTTAATCTTTTGATTTGCACAGTTTTGAGAGTTACATTGTGAGTCTGGGAGGTTTTAGAATTTAAACTGGTTCTGTCCTGTGAATGTCAGGATGAAGCAGGGGGCAGTCGCTGGCATGTCTCATGTGGATAGTAAGAATCTGCTGTGAGCGGGTAAATACTCCCAGAGAATGTTTGAGAATCCATTCATCACTCACAGCCTCTTTCATCATCTAGGGCGGCTTCATGGTTACATTCAAATGCAATTCGTCTTATTTGTATATAGAGCCCTTCGCAAAAAGCCCCAAAGCGCTTAATAAAGAGGGTCTTATTTAAGCATTAAGATCATGATTCTGATTTGTGGGTCAAAGGGGATGTAAATTTAAATGAGATTAACTCGGTTGTTTGGGTTAACAAGGAGATAAAAGTCTGTAGGTTCTTCCTCTGTTGCTTCACATTAGTACTGTTTTAATCTCTGACACTGAACTAATACCTTTCTGTTTAAATATATATTTTTGACACCGGCCAGATGTTCTTGAGCACTTAGTCAAACATTCACTCATGGGCTAGTATTTGTTTTCCAATATGATGTACGTAACTTTACATGGCAGAAGACACTGGTAGATTGTCTGGCAATGGCCAAACTGGTGTCCCAGTTGTATCTCTGACAGGTATCTTACGCAACATGCAAACAAACAAGTCTTCTGGCCTGAGCCTTCTGAAGCCCATGAGAGGTTTGGTGCCTGGCGCATGAGTCAGTGATGTGTTCTGGTTGGTTCTGTCCCCCTACAAGCTTATTATGTGGATATTTCATGAGATTCATATCACAGTGTTCATATCACTTAGTGTCCCTCCGGGGACTCAGACGGCCTCTTTGGTACCACCATACTATTTGGTAATCAGCTAATGATAGTTTGAAATAGTGGATATCAGGTTTGGGTAGGATGGTGTTGGTGAGAGACAGGGAGGGGCCTCCTAATTTAAGACACTGGAGTGCATAAATTATGCTAAACAGGAATATATTTTTGTGCAGGCCCTCTGTGACTGGGATGAGAGATGCTGGAGTCATAGTTTTCAGTTTGATATCCCACGTAGATCACTTTTCCATGCATCATGCATTTTAATAGAAGTATTTGCATAATTCTTCTTTGTCTACCTCACCTTGAAGACAGTTTTTTTTTTCCTTCTGTCACATTTGTTCTAATGAGTGTGGGGTGCTGGCTGCTGGGCATGGTGTGAGCCAATTGAAATTTAAAAAATGTTTATGTCTACATTTTGGAAAGAAACATCTAGTCTTCTTACCTGGGGCTATCCAAACTATTGATCCAGGGTGACATGTATCACGTATAATGACATGATGCTAACGTCCAATGAGAAGCTGTCTCCCGAGCTGGACGGACTGTCAGACGGGAATGCCGCAGCACATTAGCCAAAAGTGCATTCCTCTGTCATGGGGCCTGAACACTGAGCAAAAAAAACCAGCTAAGGAATAAAATAAACAAAGAAATAAAATAAACGAAGAGGAAAGCACAGGCTAACGGGGTTCCGACTGACCTGTCAGGCCCTACTCTACTATATACGTGGATCCTTTGTGAGAAACTTCAGTAGCTTTCAATAGCTACAGGTATTTAACATTCAATGGTGATTGTGACCGAGAACCAGTCCTGTCAGCTGGCGTTTCCTCGGTGACCTGACATCACCGCAGACATAATGTCCCTGTCAGCCCTGTGTAACATTTTTCATTTATCTCTCTCACGTTTGTTTCCTTAGAAATATCTCAAACTGATTTGAAGTAAAAAATAGATTTGAAGTAAAAAAAAAAAAGGTTTTTGGGGCTTAATGTATTCATCTTTAATAATGCAAATATTTCATTTTTACTATTTTAACTTTCTAAAAACGAGTCAAGACATGTTGACTTGTGGGCAGTATACAGTAGCATATTAATAAAATGTTCAGTTAAACCTAATTAATAACATTGGAGAAAATTTGATACTGTATTTATGGTGAATGGTGTCTTATACAGTACATCCAAAATGTATGGACATTATATGAAGTTCCATCTCTAATATTCTTAAGTCTTTCATGTGAATATCGGTGGGATAGCTTTAAGTGACATTATTGATGTCAAACAAAAGAGCAGATGTGATCATTTTATCGTGGTTATTTTTTATGCTTTTGCTATAATTTATTTATTGGAGGTTCCTTTCATGAAGTCCATTAAGAGGTAATGTTATTTTAGCCATTAGACCTTCAGTAGCTGAAAGATGGTTTTGTAATCACCAAACCCCTATAGTAACCACTATAGTAATCCCTATTAAGGCTTAATATTTGTACTTTTGTGATTGGTCTTTATTTACATGATTACCCAATAGGAAAAACTGCATTTTACAGAATCTGAGCCACTGCTATTATAATAATGTTACTGTCATTGTAACAACTGGTGGATCAGGTCAGTGATTAATAGAGAGTGCAAAGGCAGGTGTACAGAATGCCAGCGGAATGTCCCAACAGCGCTTGAATATGCCACATCACAGAGACTTCATTCTTCATTCATGTTGTCCAGTTTTGTAGGGTAAATGCCCAGCATTTCAGATACTGATGCAAGCCAAAGTCCCAGCTGTTTGTTGATGAGAAGGTTTAGAGGAATATCCAGAGGACAATGCAATCAATAGATTTCTTTCCACTTATCTAATGGGGCCTGACTGGACCAGGACACTGACAAGTTAATGGACGTTTAGGGGTCTGTCTGATGTGCCCTGCACTCTACATCAAGTGAAGCTGTCGTGAACTTGTGAACTGTGAGTGCCTTGCAGACTGAATGCCGTGGTGTAATATGTCAAAATTTAGCTGGACTAGTCACAATGCTAAGGAATACAATGGGAGTTTCTCTCTTAAATAAATAATTCAAAGGTTTGAAAAAGACTTTGCCTTTCATCAGAATTCCTTTCAAAAACAACAACAACATGAAACTGGGTTCTTAATTAAATTCTCACTTTGTTACTGTCATTTTAAGAACAAATTATTGTAGTAATATTCAGTATATTGCAAGGCTTTTCTATAAGTTTGTTGCTATATGTAGTACCAGTCAAAGGTTTGGACACACCAACCTACAGAAAGGTTTATTTGTACTATTCTCTACATTTTTGAATAATTCTAAAGACATCAAAATATAAAATAACATTTATGGACATAGACTGGGACGTAACATTATGCACTGATCAAAAAAGTATTAAACAAAAAGTAATTTGTTAGGGAGGTGGGGCAACTTTGTGGGTTGGGATTCAGAAGGTTGCTGGTTCAAATCTGTGGGTCAGCAGTGTGATCCCACCACTGGGCCCTTGAGCGAGGCCCTTAACCCCACTTGCTCCAGAGACTGGCTGACCCTACTCTCTCCTCTACGCCAGTTTTGTGAGGTGGCCATGAGGTGTATGCTTTTCCAGCTGTCCTGAAGGAGGTCCCACATACATGCTGAGCACTTGTTAGGTGCTTATCCTTCACTCTCTGCTCATACTTGTCCAAAACCATTTCTACAGCATATTGGTCAGGTTGCCAGGTCATGAGATGTGACACTACAGTTACCACTCTTCTTTGTGGGCGGCTTGGCGTGTCCAAATTTGGACTGATTCTGTGTATTGGGCTTTCTGTTGCGATATTTTGTACATCCCTTTCAAATCTCCCACACTTTAAAATGTATGATGCAAGGTTATGATACAATGATAATACAATGTAAAATCGGAAGAGTGGAGTTTCCCATTAAATTAACCAATAGGGGGTTTCCCTTCTCGGAAATCCATTAGCAATGGTCCAAAACAGGTGCTAAACTTCCACAGACTTAATTATTATCACTTAATTTCAGAGGTTCAACTGCCTGTAATATTTCACATCTACAGTTCAAATGTAGCCATATAGATTTCTGTGGTGAAAAAGTCCCAACTGCTCTTGATGCATTGTACCCTGTTGGCATGTACTAATTTTGATATATAATGCCGGATGAATCTCTAATTACATTTTGGCAGGAGTGCCACGGTTACTTTAGCACAGCACTTGATTGTATTTATACTCCAGCTTCCGTCCTAAAGACCTTTTATAATTTAGCTAGTGTGGCAGCGGAGGGGGGGGGGGGGCTACTCACCCACACACTTCAAGACCCTTTATCTTGGAGATCAGTCGTCTTCTTTGACATGTGTTGGCAGGCTGGAAGATAAGGCACAACATCTCATATTTGGCAATTCAAATGTCATTCAAGACTGGTAAATTAATTCATAAAAGGTAGAAGGCAGTTTAGGTGTCTTGTGGCCAAGCAGGGGCTTCTGAGCAATGCTCTCTGCAGCCGCAGTTCCCCTTCACACACGGTGTAAAATCTCTGTGTGTGCACAGCACACAGACGGTATTTCCCAGTATATTCCAGCCTTCCGGAGTAGTCTAACCAAATGTCACTCAGTTGTATATTGCTGTGTTATATAAAGCAGTAATGTAGTAACAAATATTAGCGACGAGTGAAATACCAGCCAACCAAGTTTTTTCTTGTCACTGAGCAATATGGACTTGCTTGCAGCCTGGAAGTCCAGGTATCAAATTAAAACTTGTACAGTTGCCAAGAGTGTCACCTCTGGGTGGAGTAGGACCAGTGTTCCGGAGAGCCAGACTTTAGCCTTACTATCGAGGACTAATTTCCCTCCTCCATGCTCTGATGAAACATTATGAAGCTTTCATTTTTAATGCATTATAGATACCTTCATAATGCATTACAGAACATCCTTAAGTCTTATACTGACCATTATAATGCATTTTGAAGGTGTCTATAGTGCATTATATTTACATTATGAAATATTATATTCAACACTATAATGCCTTATGACTGTCAAGAGGAGATGCTAAAATGTTTTATTGATTATTATACCAACCATTATAATGCATTATGAAGGTATTTGTAATTAATTATAGATGAGAGCTTCAAGTAAAGTGTTACCATTACTTCTTTTCACAGGACCCTGGAAGGATGGAAAACATACAGTATTGAAATGGTGTCTGCCGGCTTTCTTACTTAAGTAATATGTGAGTTGGTCCTGATCAGAGGTGTAGAAGTGGGTATAAGCAGGTATGTGCTGTATACCCACCTCGAAATTGTGTTCATGGCATAAAAATTGTCTGAAACACAAATCAGTCGGAGGAGAGGTGCATATATGCAACATTATACAAATAGAAAACATTATACGAATATGCAGCACTATACAAATATGTAACATTATACGTAATCACAACGTTATACGTAATCACAACGTTATACGTAATCACAACGTTATACCCATTTACCAAGACACCACTACACCATTGGTCCCGATTCTTTTGTTGATTGACCAATATAACTTTAAACTTAAAGTTGGGCATTTTCCACATGCTAGTGTGGCAGGATTCAGAAATAGATACATAAATGAGAACAATTTTCCCTTCGTATGCATGATAAACTAATAACTTTCATATATACAAGGATCAGCTGATACTGAGGATAAATAAAAAGCTGGATTTTTTGGGGTTCAGCTGTTTCCATTGTTGTTTGTCCTTGGAAACCAGCCAACAAAATGACATGTGAGAAAAGGTAGGGCCCTCCAGGCCTGGAGTCTGACACCCCTGCTCTAAAGCCTCTGTAAAATTACAGTGAACTGAGGCCACTGATAGAAATTGTTTCAAATTGGAACAAATAACATAACATTTCCAGATTGGCATTGCTGAGTACATTATTGAGCTTTCAATTATCATTTGAGGTTTAGAGAGCTTTAGTCGACAAGATGCATATGCTATAATGCTATGGAATCTTAGATGAAATGAAGTGAGATTCCCCAGTGCCTTAGGAGGACACCATGGTTTAATGAATTGGTTCAGGGTATCTGCAGTGGACACCATGGTTTAATGAATTGGTTCAGGGTATCT
>JAABNY020000008.1:2116919-2133497 GCA_015164015.2 Brevimyrus niger | reverse complement strand
TAATGAATTGGTTCAGGGTATCTGCAGTGGACACCATGGTTTAATGAATTGGTTCAGGGTATCTGCAGTGGACACCATGGTTTAATGAATTGGTTCAGGGTATCTGCAGTGGACACCAGAACAAGTTTGCACTTGGGGTTTATAGTAGTGTTGGGTAGATTTGTTGGAGACCCTGGCATAGGAGTATAATGCGTTCTGCTGAGGGACTTACGGTTTTACCTCTAGAGGCCAAAAACACATCACATCTCCGGTGGTGATGTTTACCTTCTGATTTTCCATCACTGCTCATGTGGAGCGGAGTTAGAAGGTTAGAGGGTTGTTAGAGTAAACCTCTGTGACCCTTGTGGTGAGGGGGGCAGACCCTCTGTAAGCCCTTGTCAGTCACAACACCCTTGTTTCGGGGAAGGGCACTGCTGTACAGTTCAGCATCGGGCAGCCTTACCACTGCAGTACAGTTCAGCATTGGGCAGCCTTACCACTGCAGTACAGTTCAGCATTGGGCAGCCTTACCACTGCAGTACAGTTCAGCATTGGGCACCCTTGCCACTGCAGTACAGTTCAGCATCGGGCAACCTTACCACTGCAGTACAGTTCAGCATTGGGCAGCCTTACCACAAAGGCAAATCATATCCATGGAAACATATAACAAACCTTCTTAAAGTGTTCGCTTGGTTCTAAGCTACTGGGCAAACAGACTGAGTTTAATTAAAGGCTTAGGGTTAAGTCGACTATATCTTTTGCATGCTGACCTCTTATTTGATTCTCACTGTCTTGTGACGAGTCTTTTGACGTTAGCATATAAGTTAATCAGTTAGTCGTAGCAGACCTTTCTGTGGTCATTATGAATAAACATGTCCTTATTTGATACATTTGGCAGTCCCATTAATTCTCATTGTTTTCATTGTTCTACTGTAATGTTTCTGTATAAAATATTATGCTTAAATGAACTTAACACAGATGTTTTCAACAGATTACAGATAACTGTTTTTGCTTCATCACTCACTTTATTTTTGTTTTTTTCTGCAAATTGCTTAAATTATATTTACATGATTGCTTAGCTTGACAGTGTTTCAATAATAATAGAGGGAATCATTATGTAAGGTTGCTGAATGACCTTCCCATTATCTAACAATAGTCACAGGATTGATGTCTACACTACATTCATTGTTTTATATATTTATGTACCTTTATCATTCCGCATCAAATGATAATAAAAATTACAGTACTCTGTAATTCCATGTGTTTGAAGCAAATTACTGCCCATTAAAATGACTTTAAATCCAGGTCCTCTGTACAATATCTGTAGATGTCTCCCTCAAACAATATTCTACCCAGTGCAGTCTAGAATTTAAATTAAAAGGAATGAACAAATATTATGACTATAAAAACCATTTGATTAATAACTGCAAATGTGCAATAAAATATAAAAGAATATAAAAGAAATATAATGATTTGAAATATCAAATAAAGGGAATAAATGTAAAATCTGTTTAAGAAATTTTTGCATGTTTGGAGATGAAATGAAGTACAGTGGTACCTCGGTTCTCACTAAACTAAACAGTTTGATCTAGAACTCGATCTGAATATCAGAAGTCAAACCGTGAACGCTGACCTAGTATAAATTGTACGTTCCAGGAAATGAGTTATACTACACTGCAATTCTTACTTGAATGCCTTCACAGGCTGGACGATTAACCAAATAAAGCAGCATAGCATTACAGTAACTATCAATAAATAAACAACCAACTTACATGTACTGTTAGAGCATTTATGTAATTTATTTAAACTTTATTTTACCAGGCAAAATAACTGAAAACCTGTTCTCACTGCTTTACGTGATATTCGGGAGAAATAGCAGATTTGCTCCCTCCTAACTCCCTGCCAAACAGTCAGTGTTTTTTTATTTTGTGGAAGCTGGAAAGGAGCAAAAATGTGGACTGTCTGTGGGCCCCTAAGAGCTATGTTGGGAATCACTGGTTTCTAATAAACACTGATAATTGCTGCACAGGTGGGAAAATGAGGGGGAGGGGGGGGGATTAACACACACATCAAATATTTCAACTTGAACACTTATCCTCAGTTGAGCCGTGGCCTCCCCATGCATTTCACGGCCAAGCCTTTTGAACAGACATCTCCATCAGGTTAAATAAAGACTGCTGAGAGGCGTCTATAATCTGATACTTAAAGCTATTGAAAAACAGACAAAAAGTAATTAAATCTAATAGGAACAGGAGTGTTTTTTTGTTCTCCGCATATTATTTAGAACAGATTTAGAATAGGGTGAAAAATAAAAGCTTTATGAAAATCCTAACAGCCAAGTTGTATTAAATTATAGACAAAAAGGGCCTCTGAAGAATTAGCACTTAATTACAACTTAATTAGCATAATTATGCATGCTAATAGCATCTCAAATGAATAGCAGTTGTCAAGAGGGTAAAACCATCTGTAATGGCGGCGGATTAATACATCATTTTTTATTTCTAACAACGGCATAATTCTTCCCTCAAAAGTGGTTTCCATTAATCAATTTCATTTTTATTAGATTGAAAATTTGGCATTTTAAATTACGGGCCATTATGATCTCCCCATCCAACTGTAGCACAATGCTAATGAGACCCCGAGTGGTTTGTTGTGTGGAGACAATGGCTGCGGAGTTGCCCCCTTGTCATCGCCGCTAACAACTAGAGGCATGTGTGGTGCACGCGCAGGGACACCACGCATGTCCTCGCCGCTTTGATCGCACGCCGGCTGGCAGGCCATCTCGTCGACTAGTCAACAAACATGACCTTCAGGGCTCGCTACATCGCTTCATGTTAGGTCAGGGATTCCGGGCTGTGAGCGTAACCTTCATGGGCCCACCCAATGGATCTATGGGAATGGTGATCCCACGGGTCCGGAGGTCGCGATCTGCATTTTCTGCTCATGCTTGTCAGTAGAGATGTGCCTGCAGTGGACCTCATCCTTTATTTTGGGTTTAAACGTCACAAGTTGCTAAATGAGCAGGCGAGCTGTGTTCCTAAATAGTAAACAATAGAACTTCTGGAAGGTTCCGCTTTTTCTCTTGTTTATCTGATTGGTTTGAGCTCCATTAGTCCCTCCATTACTGTTTCATTCTATGGTCATAAGGGGCCTTAATGATTATCTACCTTATCCCTCGATAAGCATGGATATTATGAAATACTGGGAGAGCAACCTTTAAATCTGTTGTAGCCTGTTTTTAGGCATTTGTGTTCTGAGGATTTAGGATGCCTTGTCATTTTTGTCTACAGAAACATTTACATTTAATTCTCTTTAATAGGGAGGTCGACATTTCTTGTTATCGGTTTTCACAGATACTCCTGCTCTTACCTGTAGCTCTGGTCACAGAATTGCCTCATAGATCAATACCTGTTTGCCTTGGAAGTGGATTGGCTAACATGGGGACAGAAGATGATATCTAGGGGCTGAAGAGCTAATCAATGTGGAGTCTTGAACTTAGAATACCTTATCATGTTTGGTAATGAGCTCTGAGCAGACATGTCACTTGACCTGAAGTACAAATTGAAAATGTAATCGCTGCAGTTACTCCATGTTGCCTGAGAGAGGCTCTTTAGGTCTTCAGAAAGCAGTTCTTGATTGTACACAGTTTACCATGTCTGTTTGGCAATCTGCTTTATTCCACATTGCTTAATTTGATCTGCAATTTTAAGCGCTTAAGAAATTTTATTTGATTCAGTGTTCTCCTTAAGGTGAGAAATAACTTAAAAATTGTGCCCAGTTGCAGCATTTTACTACACTTATGAATATTGTCATTATTAATGCCCTTCTGATATGTTGGCATGCATTAAAAATGCTGTCTTGATGTAAGCTTACAGATTACCAAATAATCACACACTAACATCCGTGTTTTCGCTTGTTCAACAGCAGTATGTGCTACTATTAACTTCAGATTTCATGCTTGAGGGGGTTATAAGTTGTATTCGAAAGTGCAGAGGGCTGAGTTTCTGAAAGCTTTCTGTGAATTGTGAAATATTTCTTAAAATGTTTCAGTGAACCTCAATCAGTTCCCATTTCCCCAGAATATGCTGTTATTTATGAGTCATCACACTCATTTGCCGTGATGTACGCTCAGCTGCCCTCTATTTCATTCAGGCACTAAGATGACGAACAGGAACTGGAGAAGCAAAGGCGCTGAAAGGGTCTTCTCCGGAGCATTGCATATTCAAAGTTTGCCACTGTTTGCCATCTGCCTGTGGACCCAATGAATTCCGGGTCATATTTATGCTTTTTGGTCTTGTTGTTTTTTTGTTTTTTTTTTTAACGTCAATTGACTTTTCTCTAGGAGTGCACGCTTTTGCAGAATTGATTCAGAAAGGTGTTTGGCTTTGTTTTGGCGTGGCATGTTTTGCAATGGACAAGTCAGAATAAGTTAAATACCTTCACAATTAAGATTTATTTCTTCGGTACAGTTAGGTTCAGGTTTATGTTGTAAAACTCTTTTTTTCTTCTCTTAAAGGTTTGCTATTTTAAAAAATACTTAGTCATTCATATGCTTGACCAAGGTAATGGCTTGTGGCGGTATGGTAGCTCAGTAGGTAACTGTAGTACTGCCTCACACTTAAAGAGTTGGGGCCTCAAATCTGGCTTCTGCAGATTTCTCCCCACAATGCAAAGGCAGGGTAGGTTAAGCTGGTGGGTGTTGCTTATATCGTGTGAAAATAGGGACTTGATCTGCATCCTGAAGGTTGTGAGATTGAATCCTGTGGTTAGAATCATCCAGAGTTAGGAGATCCTGGAGTGTCAGTGTGTAGCAGGTTTTCTTTCCTGCCTGATGAGTTACTGTCTGCCTGAGATCAGATGTGGTTCATCAGAGACCAGGTAGGATGGAAAACCTGCTGGGTACCGGCCCTCCAGATCAGGCTTGCCTAGCCCTGAAATAATCATGTCATTTTTTGACCCTTGAGGAAGGTTCTTAATCCTAATTCAGGGGTGTTGCCCACTGCTGGCACTGAAGATGCTATGACTAAATGTCAGGGCTATGTCTGCCTGAAATGCTAAGGCTAAATGTAAGGGCTATGTCTGCCTGAAATGCTAAGGCTAAATGTAAGGGCTATGTCTGTCTGAAATGCTAAGGCTAAATGTAAGGGCTATGTCTGCCTGAAATGCTAAGGCTAAATGTAAGGGCTATGTCTGCCTGAAATGCTAAGGCTAATGTCTGCCTGAAATGCTAAGGCTAATGGCCTGAACTCTTTCCCCATTGTGCGCAACGGGAGCTGTTACCCTGGACGCCTAAAGCCGTTCAGCCTTTTCTTATTATATGGAATATTAAAGTCAGTGCATTTGCTTGGCTGCACACATTTGTTGGAAAACTGAAGCTCCAATTACAGCCACTATTTTGGTATCCTTAAGATAGACTCTCACAGAATGTTTCCAAAGCCAGTAAATGTCAGTGGTATTGGCCGTGTACTTATACATAGTAAGGCGCTCTGTTGAATATGTATTAGTGGATTCCTGTAATTACTGCCTGAAAGCTGGCTGAGATTTATGTCTCAGAAAAGCTTCTTTTAAAATGCAGAGATTATATAAATTGAAAGCCTTTTTTCAATCATTTGAGAATGCAGTGTCTTAAAAACTGAATAAGTAACGTGTTTTATGTATTTGTGTAATAATGTCAATGGTGAATTCTGAGGGTTTCAAGGCGAGCCTTGGTCCTTCTCACATGCATGTAAAATACGCTAAACAACAAATTAATTAGAGAGTTTTGTGAGTCTGCATCTGAATGATACTGAGAGCGCCAGTTGTTTTGTAGTTAACTTAAAATTTATTTAACCTATATTTTAAAATATTTCATGTCTTTATGTCATATTATGGTGTCTATACTGGAAGACTCATAATGATTTTTATGTAGGATAATAATAATAATATTATTAATAATAATAATAATACTACTAATAATAATAATAATAGTAATGGATAACACATGCTTGGATTTTTTCAAATGAAAAATAGGCTCCATCTAAATGGACAGCACCTTCAATTTGCGAAAGGGAGTTATCTGATCTCCTGATCCTCTTGGAAACCCATGACTGGCAACATCTCAAGGTCTTTGGAGAACCCTCTAAACCTGATATAATTACATATTTGAATGAAAGGTAGCCTCAACAGGCCAAAAGCCCCTATTAATACAGAGGCAAGGGCTGTCTGTCAGAAACCAAAGTATTTTTTCTTTCTGGAGGTTTTCCACAACAACATCCTATGCAAGACCAACAACTTGACCGCTATGTCATATGAAACAATGTCACACTCAATGAAGAACTGACCAGGGCAATCTGTTATTTTTCACTGGTCAGGATCTGGTACCTACATCATATTCTGCTTATATCTTGACCAGAACCACTTAAATTGGATTTAACGGTTTTATTTTACCGGATCCATAACAGAAAACTTGTTACTCAAGTAACATTAAGCTTTTTGTGAGTTAGAAATTGACCATAACATTTCTTCTTGTTCTTAGTCTCTTTTGAATATGAAATGATGGAATCCCTTGAATTAGATGATGTCATTGCAAAGCTCTTTATCGTTGTGATTGGTCGCTTTTTGAAAAGGAGATATTGTAGCTGAACATGTGTTCAAAGGGAAAGAGCAGGAAGTTTCATCGGTGTTCCACACAGAGGTACTGCATACATCTAAATAAAACGGCGAACTATTTTAAAAAGATACATAGAGGCAATTTCCTCAGCTACAAAGCTATCATAGTGTTACTAGCGTGTTGTGCAATTCATGTGGTAAAATTCCTTTATTAATTTAGTTATTAGCCAGGCCAAGGTTGTAAATGAATTTTTGCAGATAAAAAGTATAATAGGTTAAAGGGGCTCACATGAAATTCAAATCAAGTGTATCTGGAATGCGAAAGAAGTGACAAAAGGAGTTTGACACGTCAGCGATTACCTCTCTTTAGATCAGTGTGATTCGTGTGTGTCTGTGGAGAACTGTACTGGGATTCCAAATGCCTGCCTCATCTTCAGTTTTACAAACTTCCAAGTGACACATTAATGTACTCGTGGTATTAAATTTGTTGTTTAATTTTGTTTTTGTTTGTCTGAGTTTCTTTTGTCATCCAATATTAACACAAGCTTGAGTAATATTATAAAAATGTATTTCTTATGAGCGGTTATTAAGGAGCACTTGAAGAACACAATGTGACTGATAGGTTTAGTCATTTTTGAATTTCCATACTGCTGCACCTCTGTTTGCATTCATCTTCTGAATCTTGTACAGCAGTATGGCAGAACAACAACAAATAAACCCAGGCTTTTAACACGTGCAAATTTTCAGTGAAAACACTTGAATACCCCACCCCCCACACCCTCTGTGTCACTGGAAATGATGCCATGACAAATTCAAGAAAAGACATGGATTACAGGCGTCTGTATATTTGCCCTCAAAGGCTGTTCATTGCCTTTGCTTCTTGTAAATCTGGGCGCGTGCAAATGAATTAGTTCTTCGCTGCATTGTGTCACCCTGGGAAGCGGTGACAGTAGCAGTTTGGTACAGATTCCCACTCACATTTGAGCCACCTCTTTGTCAGTTTCCTCTGTGCCATTTTTCTTTAAAAGCAATAAAAAGGTCCAAGACATGTTTGCCTGTCTGTTGTGGAAACTGTTAGGGCAGCTTACTGCACTGGCTGCTTCTCCAGCTAATTCCATGTCATTGCTATTCACAGCTTAATATTTTAAAGCTTTAATTTTGGACTTTGATTATTCTCTGTTATGATTTAAACTGAGACTTTTTATCTCCAGAATACTTTAATTCATTTTTAGTGGTCTGTTTTGTTGACAGGTGATTCTGTCTGGCTGCAGAATATGTAGAATATGTAATATTTTCACACCCTAAATGTCAAAAATGGACTGCATGAGGTTCCTTATAAAGGTAGTAATATTAAAAAGACCCTCCCGGGTGACGTTTCATTTTCCTTCCGACACCCATAGCCAGTCCTTTTCCCAATTCTTTGTCATGCATTTTATTGGTTAATGGATCGAATGTTTATAAAGAGTCTCCGATGAGTGCTGCGGGGTGATATGATATCCTGTCTGCGGGACTTTGTGGCTGCGCCTAGGCGCTGCGCGGCTTGCCTGGACCAGCTCTTCTGCTGTCTCAGTGGCAGGGGAGGAGCGATGAACTGAAATGGGACTTGGCACCACGTCAGGGCTCTGAGGAAAATTAAAAGGAGCTAGCCGTTGGCGCTAAGTGCCGCTTTTCCACAGACCCATGGAAATAGCAGTGGGATAAAAATCATGAGGGAAAAAAATGATACCTGCATGTATGTGTGTGTGTGTGTGTGTGTGTGTGTGTGTGTGCGCGCGCACATGTGTGTGTCTGCACTGGAACATACTGGTGCCGGGTGATTTATATGATTTATGTATTTTCTTTAACAGCCACGTCTTTATACTTTCCAAAGTCATAAGCTGGAATAAATTTGATTTTGAGTTTTTCCTAAATGGTAACATGGGATCTGTTGTAGGTTTGCATGTCAGAAGTTCATTTTCCATGTATATTATAAATTCATATATATATATATATATATATATACACACACACACACACACACACGCACGCATACACACTGTATTAAGTTTAGAAATCTAACGTTACTTGATTTGTAAATATCTCAGGCTAAGAGAACCGAACTGAAGTTAACTGGACAATCGTAGGTAACCAGCTCATTATTTCCACCAAGTATGAAGCTGGACCTTTTTTCTTTTCCCACTGTGAAGCTTTTCGCTTCTTGTGTCTCTTGCCTCCCCTGATTTGTATGCATTTCTCGCCACTCCAATGCGTTCCCTCATCCAGGGGAATCAATGTCTTGATGGATGGCATTTTGCAGCACGGCCCCGCACTCCGCACTCGGCACAAGCGTGAAAGGATGACACTATCAGTTTAATTTCGGCCACTTCCATTTCCAGCAGCACTCTGCGCTCTACAAGTTATTGGCAAGCCCTGAGGGACCGAGGTGCCCCAAGGTCGTGGGCGGCCGAGAGCCCTTATAGATCGCTGTAGAGTTCAATGTCTAGATGTGTTCAAACCACACCTGCCGTAAAGCGCTTAAGCTCCCTTGTGTTAGCGGTCTGACGCTATCGGTTCACTTTGGTGAGGTGCAGAAAAGGTTTTAGCATATCAAAGTCGCACTGTACAGTCAATGGAAAGATACGAAAACTAATATAATATTCCATGTTTGTCGTTAGCTAGCCAGCCTGGGAAGGCCTGCTTTATTTATGACAGATTACGATAAAATGAAAGCTTTATGTCCAGGACGATTTACTGAGCATTTAGGTAACAGATTTGTTTAAGCGCCAGTCTCATAAGTCATGTGAAATGTACCTAATTAGTTTTCTAAAAATCTTGCCTGATGCTTGAATGTATACTGGATACAGAATAAAAATTAACATGCTTGCTTTTATTTCTTTGGACTGCTTTGGACGGCTTAATGGGCCATTTGCATTATCGATGAGGTAACCCTGTCACCTCAAACATAGACTCTTTAAAGAGAATAATTTTATGCAAACTAGATATCGATGCACTAATGATTAATTGGCTCCAGAACAGTGTTAATATGCAATTGGTGTTGTGCAATATGCATTTCTAATGACTTTGTATTAGTCAGTTCAAACAAGTAGATGACTTTGATCACTTTACTATTGAAAAGCCTCTTTTTTCTCCCGTTGGTCGGGAGATGGATTTGAGACAAACGCAAGTGTCCTGAGTGTCGAAGGGGCTGAATTGATCATAAAAGTTCCTGCTGCTCTCACCTGTGGAGCAGACAGGTTGATGCAAAACAATATATTGTTTGAGGGACCTCCAGTAGAGAGTTAGTCTTCCCCCAGGCCTGCTATTGCTTGATGCATTTTTAAAGAGTTGTCATGCGCTCGCATGTACAGCCTGCTAATATTGCATTGTACCTTGCCAGAAAACATTATTTTTTTCCCCATTGAACAGGCCTTATTGATGGCCCTGCCAGGGATGTTTACAATTCTCAGGTTAAAGGGAGCCTAGCTAGATCCCAAGGTTCGAGTCGCGGGGGCAGTGAGTTATGGCTACGCCTGGTAGAGCTATTTTGTGCCTCATGCGCTCAGGCACCAGAGCAGTTCTGCTTCCCAGTCATTTCACTCCATTTGTTTCCATTTCCGTGACATTCCACTCGACATAAATAAGGCAGGGAACGCCGCGCGCGGCCATCAACGTGACACAAATACATTGTGGGGAGTGATAATAAAAAATTGCTTTGTCACCTGGAAATCTTCAGTAAGGCTCCTGGGGTAGAGCGGCGGGACATGGCCGTGAGGGCGGGGAGTGCGGTGATGAAAGGCCTCTTCACAATTTCTCTCCGGCCGGTGCTGTGCTCTCTCGCAACAAAACGGCAGGTCCGTGCGGGATTCCCCAGTGCTACGGGTTACGGAAAGCATGGTGTGTCGGGCTTCCTAAAGGTGCGTGCCATTCCTGTCGAGAAGGGATCCGTTTGTAAACTTTGGTCTAGGTATTTCCTTTTCTCCCGAAGAGCCGACCCTAGGGTCTCAACAAAAAGATATGAGCTGGGAAGCGGTCAGAGGTATGAGTCACAGAGAATGTGGTATTTTTGAAACACTGAGGCCTCATTGCTGTTCATTTTCTTGGGAGCGTTTTGGCTGCATTGGTAGTCGGCATGTATTTCGCGCAGATGCACACATGCAGGGACACGCTGCTACATTAGGCTGCATGTGTGCATCCTCTTTGCTGGGCTTTCCTATGAAGCTGACAGAAAGCATCACGGAAGCCCTAATTACAGGCTGTTACCGTGTCGTGTCTCTACCTTAAGGAGGCCACTGTCAGCCTCTTTTCATTCAACTGCCGAGAGTCATTTTCTCTTCAGAAACAATAGCTGGGTAACTCAATACTTATTTGTAATAATCTCTTTCCAATTGAGTAAGGGTGAGCTAATCAATGGCCGTTGATGGCATAGCCTCGGAGATCGCATTTAGAATATACTAATTACTGTGTGTAATAAAATGAAGTATATGAAATGATACAGAGGAATGGTGATCCTTACAAAATATACCTCTGGTATCTATAGGTCGGTTTTGGTACTTTTCTGGTTCATCACTATGCAAGGATCATTATAAGAAAAGTTAATAAAAAAAACCTTTCTGAGAGTTTTCTAAATGGATAGTCACATGAAGTAATAGTAGAATTATTAATTTTATTTCTTAGTTTTTAATGTCTTCTCATGTATTGGAACTAAACATTATTTGAATATGTGTGCATGCCTGTCTGCCTGTACATTTCTCTGTGTGTGCAAGCCTATCGACCTGTGCATGCCCGTGTATGCAAGCCTATCGATCTGTGCATGCCCGTGTATGCAAGCCTATCGATCTGTGCATGCCCGTGTGTGCAAGCCTATCGACCTGTGCATGCCCGTGTATGCAAGCCTATCGACCTGTGCATGCCCGTGTATGCAAGCCTATCGACCTGTGCATGCCCATGTATGCAAGCCTATCGACCTATGCATGCCTGTGTGTGCAAGCCTATCGACCTGTGCATGCCCGTGTGTGCAACCCTATCGATCTGTGTATGCCCGTGTGTGCAAGCCTATCGATCTGTGCATGCTCGTGTGTGGACATGCTTGACTGCCTGTGCATGCCCATGTACGCAAGCCTATCGACCTGTGCATGCTCGTGTGTACAAGCCTATCGACCTGTGCATGCCCGTGTGCGGACATGCTTGACTGCCTGTGCATGGCACGTGTGCATGCATGCATGCCTGTGTGTGTGTGTGTGTGCATGAATGGTTGTGCATGCCATCAGTGCATGCATGCCTGTGTGTGTGTGTGTGTGTCACTGCATGTGGTTTTCAGATTTATTGTGGTGTCTCACTCTCTTGCTATGGAAGGGAGTGGATACGCACACACACACGTATCTCTGCACTGTCATTCGGATCAGTGACTTACGAGTGCGGCAGCAGGGGGATGGTGCGTTGTCGGGGGAGGGGGGGTCACAGGTTAACTTGTAAACCACAGAAGTATGATAGATATTCATGGTTTTAAAATGCCATGCATAAATCCATTTTCAAAACATCTTTGGGACATTTTGACGGTGCTGGGGCGGCGGGGGGGAGGGGGGTTAGGCAGGGGGTGACTAATAAAGCGGCTTGTTTCTGTATCCATGTCTCCTGTTCAAAATAACATTTTGATGGTACATAAAAAGTGAGCCCCCCACCCTTGCATTTGCCCCAGGGATGTACTGTCAACTGTCACCGTCACCCTACAAGATTCACACCAGGCCACACTGGGCTCAGAGCTCACATACCCTCACATCCTCTCAGAGAGAAAAAAACAAATACAAACCCACAAGTCTCCCCAGGCACACGCAAGGATGCACGAGCGGGCAGACAAGCTCACACTCCCTCAGCTGGGGCGACTGGCTGGATTGATGATCCGTCTTTGCCTGGACAGCTTGAAGTGGCCTGTTGTGCCCTTTTGATTCACAGATGGGCTGTCCTCTGCTGCAGTTTTAATTCTAAATTAAGAGTGCTATAAAAGCACTCTGCACTCAGGTGCTTAATCAGGGAGTGAGGGCCTATTGCCACCAATCAGGGAAAAAAAACCCAAAGAGCAGGGACCATTTTTTAAACGAATTAACACTTATTCAATAAGAAGATCCACATTTCACCCAGACTGATCGCCAAAAATAAAAATGACCCCTCTGCTTTGTGGCCCCCGAACATATTTCACAAGGAGCATAACATCTACAGCCACAAAACCATTGATTAATATTCTGAATGCTACCATTAAAATAATGTGCAGTAACACATAGACTAGGGATATCTCTTCCCAGCCACCCCGGCAACATTTCACTGTTTCCCCTGTTAAAGAACTTATTTGTAGTCGGCCGCTAACATAGTGGTTGAGGCCAGTGGTTTGTGGCTGGAGTCCAAGGAGGGGCTCGCTTGTAATAGTGAGGTACTGAATGCGATTAGTGAATTGCCCAGTTGTTTGTGCTTTGCCTCAAATAAATTGCTGAAAAATCTATTCTAATCCATAGTTACCTGTTAAAGATGTTTAGTAGTCAGTAAGAGGTCCGTTGGAGCCTGACATGGTCTGCTAGAAGCATGAAAGGAAACACTACTGAACTCTCAGTCAAATGTGAGACACTCTACCTCGAACAACAACAGCTGGGTACATGGTGCCTATTCAGTGCTGACACCTAGTGGTGGGGAGAATATTGCATGTGCATTGCTCTCACTACAAGCATGTACAGTATGTTGGATTTAATAGTGCAGAAAATGCAACGTGTTTCAATGGCATAGAACTATATTATAAGACGTGCTTTGGGGAAGCTACTGCTTCCAACTTACAGGGCAGTTACGTCAGAGAATTACTGTAATTGCTGCTCTAAAATACTTGGGTGATAATTACTGTTCTATGCCAGTATTGCTCAACCAAGTTATGGGTTTGTTTCACAGCCTGCATGCATGAATCAAGGCTTGATAATGAGTTACTGCAATAAGAGGGAATAAAACAATCATATGGACTGGCTGGCAGAGTAGGTTTAGCACAACATACATGTACTGTGTGTTTATTGTAGTTAACTTACCTGCTCCTAATGGAAATGAACAAACACAGGTATCTTCGTTTTGTTTTACTAATTCATGTAATTGATGTAAAAACACTAATTTAATGCTTTTTATTGTAAAAAAAAAAACATTGAAAGCATTGCTTATCAGTAAATCAATATGCACAGCTGATGCATAGCACACTGGGAATATTGGGAAGGAGTTTATGTTACAGATTCATTGATTTGATGGTATTGGTGTGAATAGTATTGTAGCCTAGACTTTCTTAAAGAGCAAAAACACTATAAAGTGCCCAATACTGAGGTCATGGGAAAAGGGACATTTTCTTCTGACAAAGTTTATTTTCTCTGGTAATTTTTATTTTTTATCTTAATTAAAGCCCAACATGAAAGTACATTTTCATTACACTATATGTTACAATTTCATCATGTCTGTGTATTTTGATACATATTTAAATTTGTTATAATTTAAATTGCATTTATTACATACTGCACATGCACAATTTTCCTTGTACCAGCACCATACTTGGTACTTCTGATTTGTGTTTTTTTGTAAATTTTTAGTTTGTCGGAAGGGCAAACAGTATAAGTACAGTAAGATTTTCAGGGCATGATGGAACTGACAGTTTACTGGGCACATGACAATTACGCTTCAGGATCTTGAAAAGAAAACAAAAAAATGTAAATTCCATTACAAATCCAATTCCATTTTACTTCCCAGTTATTTCAGTATTCCACAGTTTATGCATTTCAGCCTTGCTAAAACAGATTCTTCACAGTTATAAACAGTTATGGAGAGAACAGTATAATATTCCACTAGGTAACATTTCACATTTCAGCTGTGTTCCATATGACTCTGCAGATAAGGTCACTGTAAAAATAGTGATGTCAAATGTTACACAAAATGTTCATTGCCTGAAAGCAATCTTTATTTGACACTTTTTTTTTACTGTTAGATTTGTTATAAAAATTCCTAATATATGTATTACATTTATAATTTTTATTTTTATCAGAATTATCATTTGTCTTCTGGGGTCTCCTGCCCATTTAAGGTCATTTTATTTATTTGTTTTTTTTTGTACAATATGTTCTGTTAAATATGATCCCGCATAATAACTATTTCAGCAATTAAAATACAAAGTAAAATATTTAAAAATATCTTATTGCTAGGTATTTGGATTATAAAATATGCAACAAATATATTCTAACAAATTTAGAGGCGAATAATAGAAACATGTGTTAGAGCACTTTGTGTTTTTCTGAGCACAGGCATGTTCTGTTTGAATTGCTGGAGTTTTGTGTATTAAGTAAAGGTAAGTCTATCAAGTGTATGTTAAACACAAGCCAATGAGTGAAAAGGGACCCGATATGGAGGCTGGTGTCGGTCGCCCTGGGCGGGTCCCGGGTCTCGGGTCCCGCATCGCTGCCGGTGGCTGATGATTAGAGGGGGAGCTGCCCGGGAGTCGGAAGCCCGGGGGAGCAGCAGCCCGGGGGATGTCAGCGAGCTCGTCCCAGCGAACATGGCCGACCTGACAGCATGACGGCTGAGGGGAGGCCTGACACGAGAGAGACGGGGCACGGGGGGCTGTGTCAGGGGACCCGCAGACATCCCCAGGGCGCTGGCGGCACTATTTGTTAACAGAGCGTGCCTGTGTGCCCGTCAGCTGACGGCTGCCACTCCAGCTGCCCGCTTACAGGGCACGGCGCCCCGCACTGTCATGCAGCCCGTGCGGCCGCTGATGGCGTGTCACATCATTTGTCAGCTTGATGGCATGAGAGCTTAAGACAGCGATTGGGTGTTGAGCCCTCCAGCCCCTCCAGCCCTCCAGCCCCTCCAGCCCCTCCAGCCCTCCAGCCCTCCACCCCAGCTGTGTATGAACCCCAATCGCTCACAAATTGAGCTGAACTTTTTTTTTTTTTTTTTTTTTTTTTTTTTAAAAAAGAGGTGATTAAGTACGGAACAAAAGCCAGATTATAACTTTTCCCGCATGTCTGTAGTTCTGTTAGAAATTAATTATTTACAGAACTGGGACATATGGAAAAAGTTAAAACTCTCTTTGTAATTTTCTTGAATGTTCTGCGTCACATACATTATGACTAAGGATGTTTATTCATGAGGTGATAAGTAGCATTTTTTTTCTGGAATGGAATCAAGTTTCAGCGGTGAGTTTATGGCGGCCTGCCAGGTGTCCAAAGCGGCCTGCCACGTGTCCAAAGCGGCCTGCTTCAAATGCACATAGCGCTCACCCTGGGGGTGTCAGTCCTGCACTTACTTTGGAGTCAATACTACTGTGCTGCTCTTTCGGAGGAAGTCAAACCCAGCTAAAAGCCATTAGCGTCTCTAACAATCCCGACATGAATGCTAATATGGAATTGAAAAACAAAAATAGTTAGAGGCAGGTGGAGGATATTTATTTAACATTAGTGCCGAGGCGACCAATGGCTAATTAGCAGGGAAATGCAACGCGCTTGGACACGCTGTCAAGATGCCAGCGGAGCTCGAGGGCATCAGTCTGTACGATGAGCCTTCCGCTCCGCGAGGCTGCCACGCCGCCCCGTGTGCTTCACGAGGTCGTCTGCACATCTAGAGTAACACAACCACCTGTCAGGCAGCTAGAGCAGTGTGCGTGGCACAGGCATGGGGGTGGGGGCGGCCGTGGCTCCAAGTGAGCAGCCAGGGACGGGTGGCGACAGTGATAGAGGCGGTGGTGGCAGGTCCTGTCAGATTAAATACCGGCGTGGGAGTCAGACCACACAAGCCAGGTCCTGACAGCTGCACAATGTCGACAAGACAGAAGAAGAGTTGTGTGTGTCTGTGCGTCCGGCCTGTGTGTGTGTGTGTGTGCGTGTGCGTGTGTGTGTGTGTGTGCGAGCGTGTCCAGCCTGTTCTGTGTGTGTGTGTGTGTGTGTGTGTGTTCCCGTAAGGGAAAACTCTATTTTATAAAAATCGGTGACTGCTATGAAAAAAATAAAAATGCAAAAACTCTTGTATTTCATT